>DWLO01001099.1:0-16223 GCA_018245335.1 Dalla quadristriga
GGTGACAACAGAAAGTCGAAAGTTTTTAGGCCACCTGAATGTTTCCGATAGAGCTAACCGACTTTCTAACGAAAACAACCAGGACCGTGCCCTCTGAAACCCGGAACCTCTCAAAGCAGGCTCGGTGACGTTGTTGGTGGACAAGTGCTGTATAATCATCCGAAAACCTGGAAATTATATCGTTCTATATTTATAACAAAACTGTCAAATACTCATTATGATCGCTTTCACTTTGCACAATCAAGAAATTTCAACCAGTCTTATGGTCTTACATAAATGTAATATAATCTTATATTTATGTCGATAAATAAAAGCGATCCTAATAATTTCCGATGAAATTCTGCCAATAAAATACATGTAGAGAAATGGATGTCTTTTTAGCATTAGCCTAATATCAAGTACAGTTGTGGGTATTATAGCTGCTGTTCCGACACATAAATACATTTATTTGAATATCATTTCGAACTTATTCAATCGAGGCAAGTAGATAGTAGGTACTCATAAATTACGTTTTTAGAAATAGGTACTTAACATTATATTCTTTTATCCTTGAGAGCTATCCTCCAGGCCGCTGGCTCTGAATAAGTGGATGATACTTATCTTTCAGTAGTAGACGGTTTCAGTACACACTTCTAAAAACTTTTATGATTCATTTTGTTTAAAAAATAGTCCTTGTAACATTTCCATTTATATCTCCAAAAAATAGGTGTTGATAGAGGGTTAAAAGTGTACAAACCATCCCATTGAGCACGGAATACGTCAAGTTACAAGTAAACCTGTATAGTTTCTTGTTCAAGTCATTATAGTCTGTGCTATACTCTTCAATAAGGGCAGTTAGCTTTCGCTTGACTTGATATATTCATTTCAAAGGTACAAGAGGCTCTTCGATTTTATTAAAATAGACACAGTTTCTCTCAGCCACATCTCCCCGCCGCCCGCTGTAGACAGCGGCCCACTTCTATCCGTCAGAAAAGCTAGAAGACCCCTTTTAAATTCAATGAACCGTCTAAAAACTGTCGCACTAGAAGAAGCTGAGTGTCTTATCTTAAAACTCTTATCAAGGATCCCACAGTAAATTATTTCGGAGAAAATACTCCGAATAAAAATATTTTTGGAATGATAAAATTCTGGTTAATATAATGAGCTTCATGCCAATACTGGTGAACAGAAGCAGATTAAGCTTGCAGTCAATACATTTAAACCAAGTAAGTGGATTAATATTCAAGGAGAGTGAACACTTTTCAGGTCTGTAATTATTATTTTAGTTTGTGGCATGTCCACGGCCTTACCCCGCCGGCGTGGCATTTATTCTAGCAATTTTTGACATCTTGCAAGGAAAAAAAATCATTCTTCTATACAGACGTCATAAACTCCTCCTGAATTTTCACACTGTCCATTTGAAACACTTTTCTTGATTCCTACGCTTTTATGAGACGGTTTAATATTGTTTCCACATTAAATCTATCGAAGCGACAAACAAACGAAGTGAACACGAGGAGAGTCCAACATTAACAGTTTTAAGAATTTTCACAGGAATCTAAAGTAAAAGGAGCTAAAATCACACAAAAAACCATATATATTTATATCATGTATATTTAAAAAAATGCAGCCTTCATAATTGTTACCAGCCATTAGTTGATTCAGACGTGAGGTTTATGTGATCAGCGCTACAGCAGCTTGGTGGAGTAAGCTCCATGCCGCCTCAGTCGTGAAATGGGACACGCGCACCGAGATAGGGCTTATCGGTTGTAGCCAATATTATGTGACCTCGTTTGAGAAAAGTGTTGTCTGTATTATATTGCCACTAATTATATTATGTAAGATCTTTAAATGTATGTATTTTCTATTTGCTTTTTATAATATACGTATTTGAAACAATCTGTCTGTAGCGCGCTGTCGATAAAAAACGCAATTTGCTGCAAAAACTTGTATTACAGTCGTACTGTTGACTTCCTATATTTTTTTTTATTGCAACTAGGTAGTTCTATTTTTTTTATCCCTAAAGCTTTATTGTTTGGTTTTGATCAGTGATTAATAAATAATGTAAGATTTTAATAATGCATAATTCTTTTAAACAATAACACATTTGATAAAAATACTATTTTTTGCAGTTAAAAGTAGGTGCCTTCTCATACTTTTTACCGGTTAAGAGTTTTTATTCTAGTATATGTATACAAAGGAGCACCAATTCTGTAACATCTAACAGCAATAGTAATATAAACCATCTTCAATTCATGACTCAGGCTACATACCTACCTGCCAAGCACATCTAGGATATCTCGATCGCATTCAAGTTATCCCGAGATTGGACATAATATATAATAGTATAATAGTAGTACATAAATATAAGTACATTCGCATAGTAATTCCATTTCCATTTCCTACCTCTAGTTGGGTTTTCACGAACATTCTTAGTTATTGACTAGCGGCCCCGCGCAGCTTCGCCCGCGTAAAATAAGATTTAATTTATACTACCTTCCAATCCCCGTTTCACCCCCTAAGGGGTGAATTATCATAAAAGCGTTTCTTAGCGGATCCCTACACCCTTTAAGGTACCGGTCTACTTAATTTTATGTTTGTAATCTTACTTGTTGTAATTAAGCCTAACAATTCGTTCAACCAACGTTAAATCGTATTTTTTATAAGACTTATCGAACGAATGATATTTAAATTGTATGGGATACTAAAACTGAAAAACGTTGTAACGTACGTAATGCGTGGCAAAATAATTTAATCATTTTAATGGTAGTGGAGTAGTTTGATGGGTGTTACTGTACCACTTATTTCTTTCTGTAGTCTACACTTTCTTCCTTGCGGTCATAAGATTGTTCTTACCAGCGTACTTACATAGCATACATCACACAAGGCCTCCAGTTTCTTCTCAGAAGTAATAACGCTTCTGCGAATAGTTTATCTACTTTCGTGACTTAACATAAAACATTAAGGGCCTTACCCAATGACATTTCTAAGAAACGGACTTCGGGTCTGCTCTCAAAAGTGTCTGAATCAAATGACATCCAATACGAGAAAAGTTATTCGCAGCGTCTCCGATTCGTCGACTATATGTCAGGTGAAAATGGTATGACATTTGACAGCAGCCAGTCAAAGCTGATAAATTAATGCAAACAAAATTAGTTTAGGTCAAAGATGTTTCAAATTTCAATAAAATGCCGGACACTTTTTTCGTAAATTTTGCATTACACCCGATGTCCATTTGTTAGAACCGTCATTAAATGCAGGACATTTTTTGTTATATATTTGTCACCGAAGTCTATTTGTTAGAAAGGTCATTAGTCAGGCTTTATCACAAAAAAATTAAATCATGTCTTCGTTTAGTTGCTAGGCATCGTTTTGCCATAACAAATGTTTGCTAGGTGTTTGACAGATTTTTGACTGTCAATAAACACAGGTTAACTAAAATCGCTTTAAACGTTATTCTAAATGCTTTTAGGATAAGACTGCATAATTCTGATAGATGTTTTTGTGTTTTTGTGTTGTGACTTCAGAACAGTAGGTACACATATCAGGCCTCATTCATAATAATAATGATATAGATCCACACCCGATACAATAAACGTCAGGTGGCAATTTCATCAATGACAATACCAGCGAATTCAATTCAATTAATATCGATATGGACAATGGTCAGTTAATCTGTTTACCTATTCAGGAGTATAACACTGCAACGCAGCTATAAACTGAAAATAGGAAAGTACAAAACCATTTAATTGAACTAAACATAAATGGATAGTTATTATTTGTATATCTAACCTTCTAAAACATAACATTTAAAATTTATAGAATAGATAAGTAGATACATCCTATCCGACCTACAATCATCCGATGAGATCACTTAGTGGAATGGAGTGTTAAGTTTTTAAAAGTCCTTTACTTTTTAACTTTTGAATTCAATTTAGACTTTCATCAGGACTTACTGGTAATACGGAGTAAAAACTTCTACAGATTAATATAAAGATACCTACTCTAACAATAAAATCGGAATAGGTTTCGTGTTGATAACTAAGCATCATAAGTACTAACTCCGTCGTCGTGTCGCGTCAGTTGTGCTTTCGCACAGTGATAAAATGTATCGTGAAATCGGGGTAGGTACAAGGTAAGGGCATCTTTTGTGTTACGTTTCCAAATTAGAGGTGGAATGATAATAACTTTAATGGATTTCGGAGTGTTGGTATCTCCCGTCACGTGCCGCTCCTCGCAGCATTCATTCTCGTAATTTCGCTTGACGCCTTACAAATACAAATACGCTCGCTAAACAATTGTACGCAAATGTTTTAAAAATATATCCCTGCCGTCGACAGAGCTAGTCTGCTTCCAATGTGCTATTTAAAGTGTACCTAAATAAAATGTTTTAAGGTAAAAGGTGACCACAACTAATTCGTTTATCAGTAGGACAGCAATTCATTATCTGTTATTGCAGTTTTTGGTAGATTTAAAAGGCGAGCTAAATAGCGAACATTTTTCGCCCTTTTACTCTACAAAAACTTGGTACTTAAGTACCTACTTGTATGAAAACAAAAATATGTCTGAAATATCCGTAATTTTACTATCCACAATGATGAAATTAATCAAATCAAAGTCTACCTAGATTTTTATAATTATTGTCGATGTTAGAATGTTCGAGTGAGAGACATACGAAACGTGATATGCCTCCTAATGCCTTCTTGCAAGTGGAGTTTCAAATTATTTTAGTTTATACGTACCTACGTAATTTGACTTTTAGATGCTCAATGAGAAATTATTTTGCAAACTTATAGGGTAAAAACGGGTGTTATAAAAGGTAAAAGGCTTATTCAAGCAATTGATGATATATTCTAGCAACAACTTGGATAAAATACTCTCTAATAAAAACTTAGAACTATGTACTCTATTATTTCTGCTACGGTCAGAGTTCTCATGATTTTAACTAATAACAGGCGGAATGGCCACACTCACGTAATATTTATTATAATTTTTCCTCGGCGTATGGTGGAGAAATCACGTACCGACTTGAATCCACGTGTAGTCGTAAAAGGTTGGTGAAAATATTTGTATTAGGTACACATATTCATATTGCGCACAAAACAATTCACAAAACTTAATTTATTTATTATACTGACTAATAAGTTCGCTCGGAAATAATTATTTGTACACCAACAAAATCAAAGTTGTCAACTCGTCACTGTACCCACTCCGCGCGCAGATCAGCCACAGATAATTACACTATAGTTCAACCGCCGATTACTTACTCAGGTTTACAAGCGGCATACGTTTAAACTAACTATTATATTTGTGTAACTGGCATCCCTAAATCTAGTTTTTTCGCGCTAAAACCACGTAATCGTCACTGTGTAGAAAGGTATAATTCCGGTTGGAAGTTAAACGATTTTAGACTTTAGATTGTTTTAAGTTAAAACGAAATAATTCATACAGACTCACTTAGTTCGAGCCTTTGCCGCTTGTTGGTGCTGGAATAGCAAGAGAATTTTATAGTACCCAGTGGTAAATGGTAGATGAAGTTTTGGTCAATTCTGTGGGGTAGGCAGAGCCTATTTGCATGTATGCAATATACACCCCTACAATTGTGTGCATACTATAAGTACTTTGACATAAAACTCGATGAAATCCTTTATGAAATCTGATCTGAATGTTCAAAAAGATGACTGGAAACCATATAAAACTATTTATTAATACTAATTATGCATATTTTATAAGTACTACCTAACTGTAATCTGCTTGGTAGATAACCAACTAACACACTTTCCTTTTTGTTACAATGCAACGAAGCAACGTATAGACGTGATTTTGGCATTGAGATAGTTTATGGGCCCGAGAGTAACATAGATGGATGTGGACATTTAACGCGTGGTAGTTAAGGATATACTTTAATGAGGACGAAAGTTAAAAAACACTAAATTGGTGTACTAAAGTGGTGGCGGTGTACGCTGTAATAGTTATTTGATAAAATCGATTCAGATCGGATTAAAATTAAAATCGGTTTATTTTACACTGCACGAATACTTTAAGCCAATATTTACAGGACGCAGTGAACGTCTCCCATTATTAAACTTTATTACACACAATTTTCCAGATGAGATAGCTACAAGAATATCTGGTCGATCTTTAAAGTCAATGCGCAAAATGTGCGAGTGCTTATTCAAGTCGTGTTCGCCGGTTTACGTAAACGGATGAACGGATCGGAATGGATCAACGGATCGTAGACATGAAAACGCATAGGCCTACGTGTAAGGCTACATACAGATACGTACTCGTAGCTACGCATTGACTTAATGCGATAATCTTCATTGAATTGAGACCACAATTCGTTAATTCACTTACGTTTTCGTTTTGGTTTATCTCTTAAATCAATGTTATATTATTATGTAATTGTAATTAAAATTCCATTTTAAACGACGGCATTTTACACAAATACGGTCGTAGTAGGTCTACGAAAAGTATTCAGAATTTTTTTAGCGACTTCTAAGAGGAGATAATTTTTAAACCACGACATTGATTTCTGACGGCTAAAAAGAATCAAACATTTTTTTTTAATGTGATTAAGATTAAGATTACGAGCATGCAGTTTCACCCATCCGCTGCCGCCCATGACATCTGTGACAAACCTCGAATAGGAGGGTAAAAGGAACTGGGGATGTTAATCCAGTAAGTATGAGATGTTATAAAATGTGGTTCGTAAAACCACTGGCAGGGGTTTTTCGGGTTGAGGTTTAATGTGACACATCACGAAGATGCGAGCTACTTGCAAGCAAAGCGACAGCCTCTGAGGCCATAATTATCATTCAGGCACGAAGGCGTCATCTACTCGCAAGCTAAGCGAAAGCCTTTGAGGCCATAATTATCTCTCAGGCACGACGACACGAGCTACTTGTAAGCTAAACGATATCCTTTGAGGCCATAATTATCTCTCAGGCACGACGACACGAGCTACTTGTAAGCTAAACGATATCCTTTGAGGCTATAATTATCTCTAAGGCACGAAGGTGCAAGCTACTTGCAAGCTAAGCGATAGCCTTTGAAGCCATAATTATCTCTTAGGCATGTAAGTTAATCGTCCGATGTTTCTTTACTCTTCAAAATAGTGATGATACAATTTAATTAGGTAATCTCATAATTTCCGAAATTGAGCGCGTGATTCGGGTTTTATATACTTAAGTATTTATTACTCTTACTAATATCTACAAAGGTTACATATAGGTATCGTGTAATGAAAAAAAAAATATTGTGCCGCTAGAATCAGATTACCCTTCTGTAAATAAGAAAACGTACGTACGTGTACCATAATTTGTCTTTATCGCCTACAAGCAAATGAAGACAAAGTACCCAACATCTACTTCGCCTTCGTAGCTTAGGCGTCTCGCTTGTCAGATGGAAAAATGTAATATCCTTTGAGAAAACACCGCCGGCGATAGCTCGACCCGGTGAAGATAAAATATTCAGGGAGACTCCCTATGATAAAACCTTAACATTTTATTATAGGTGGATATATTTTATGGTTACAAAATATTCGAAGTGACTGTCAATTATTAATATTTACTTTGACCCACACTGTCGAATAGAAACAGCTATGCGAGACTCATTAAAGTCATAAAACAGTAAAGTCATAAAGTTATAAAACAGTTTATAGGTAACAATATAAAGACAGGGAAAAAAGCTTAGCTGCAAAGACGGCCAAGGTTCATTTGACCCAACAATGCTATCGTTTACTGGTAGTAGGTATACCAATAGTAAAAGATAAATGTAGGAATAAAGATACATTTCTTATAAATTAAATAAGTCACAGAAATAAGAAACATAGTTTATTAGTTTTATTTATACACTATTACTTTGGTTTAGCCATGAAGCGTATCATACGAACAAACTAATTTTCGCATTCTTAATATTAGTAGTAGGTATGTAAGTTTAATTTGATAGCAGTGACGTTTCTTTCTTGACTTAGCAGTTGACATAGTAGATGAATTTAATCTATCTAAATATAAATAAGACGTCGCAACGAGGTCTTAAGAGAGGATTCTTCAGAAAAGTAATTTAATTCAAGCGCCAATTGCAGAGTAAAATCTTTTTCTCGTACTTTTCTGTTATAGACCTTAAAGATTACAAAGGGTGTAAATAGGTAATGCCCGGGCATTTATTGCTAAAAAATCATCATCACCTTGCAATGGCCATAATCTAGAGGCAACTTTGGTGCTGTATTTTTTCGCTATTTGATCGATCACATCAACACCATATTTAGTGGAGATATAAAACATGATATTTCTTGACATTTCCAGTGTATGTTCCCATCTGATTAGTACCATCTAATGTATGTTAATAGAGACATAAATATATTAATAATAAGTAGAGACAAAATTATAAGCGATGCAAGTTTTAATTTGGGCCAAAATAAATGACCCGTTTCACTTGTGTGAGGTAGCATGCCCAATATATTTATTGCTTTCAATATACTCTTTGTCACATTTTAAACACTTTTTATATGTTGCAACTTTTGTTCAAAATGGTCCTGACGCCACTCATCTGACGGCATTATACTGTTATGTACTAAATTGCCTGGGGAATGTTTTTCTTGGACGGTTTGAAAACTATCACAAATTCTTCCGGCTAGGTCGGGAATCTATGTGAATGTGCATAAATGATTTTGTCATATTATTATTCGCGATCTTATGGGAGTAGGTATGCTAATTAGGGTTTCTTAATATTTACAACAACATTTAAGGAATGTATTATTAATTGATATCATTTAAACGATCCCAATTTTAAACTGAACCGCATTGAAGTAGTACACCGACAAGAGGCCACTACTACGGCGGTAACGATTATTTCATACGAGACCTCAGTGCCAGCCTCGTCCCAGCTAATGTTGGCCACCGACGGGTCGTTACATCTCCTAAGAAAGGACGGCAAAGGCGAAGGCCTTCTCAGAGCATTATTGAAATACAAAAAGCGTATGGTGTAGGTGTAAAAGATTAACATATCACGCTTGTTCGGCAGAACCTGAAGAACCAGATAATGACGACCAACTTGTGGGTGGAGCAATCGTGGTACGACTACAAGCTGAGGTGGGAGCCGCGGGAGTACGGCGGCGTGCACATGCTGCACGTGCCCTCCGATCACATCTGGAGGCCGGACATCGTGCTCTACAATAAGTGAGCCAGAACACCCATCTCCGCTACCTAAACCAGACCGATAAACGTGACTGTGCGAGCACTGCTAGGAAGACGACACTCAAATGTAATACAAAAATGTATCCGCGTTTTTAAAGTATACCTATTTTAGTATACCATTATCTGTATACCACTTTTTAAATATTTTTGAAATAGCTGAATCTGTGATGAGCTTGGAAAAAGGACGACTTATGGATGGTGACGAACCTGAGCGACCTCTACGTGGTGTACTTATTTGTTGTATGAAACTGTATGCAATATTCGAAAATAATAATTAAGTATCAGATAATGATAAACATTGTTAATTCCAACACAGCTTAAAATCATACTATTGAGAAATATGTCCAATTAAAATAAACGTTAAGAACTAAACATTTCATATAGAGCTATCCGGTGTATTTTATTTTATCTTTCGTGAAAGTAATTCTATGAACAAGTCTCTTGTATGGAAATAAACGATTACATAATGAAACTCTTAAAATTAAAATAAGTCGGTTGTGTAAATAGTCTAGTTATGTGATAGATATTTCTCAACGGAATGAAATCAAACATTCATTATCGGCTTCCTCGCAGTGTTATCCTACATGTCGTTAAAATTTTCCTGTTTAATATTTCTGTGCTTTCTAAACTTTCTGTTTATGTTCTCCTAATCCACACTGTATAACAAACACTAAACTCGACACTAAACATGTAATCACTTAAAAGCATATTGGTGTTTAATGGTGCGTAATTTTTGAATCATCGATAAAATGGCGACTTATTCATAACGCGTACCTACTCGAAAAATGCGCACTGTGTAGCAGATGTGGATGTAACCTTTTGCACAGTATGTTGTTGTAAATTGGCTACCTTTATCTTCCAAATCCTTCCTGAATTAACTGTTAAATGGCGACGTGATTCTGTTAGAGAAATTATAGTTATTTATCACATGGCAGCGAGGTCGAGCTACATTGCTGCAATAAAAAAATATTATTTCAAGAAGAAAACATGAAAATCTCTAAGAAACTTGAATGTTAACTACATCAAATGCAAAACTGTTATTTGAACATTTATATATAAAAACACCGGAAAAGTGATAATTACGTAAAAAATATTTTTTACAGCGCTGTCTAACGGTGTGCTAAATTTTTCTACTAGCTGATTATAATAGCAAAATCAGCATGATTAAACAATCACAAGTCTACTGAGTACGTATTCGTTCTGAAATAGGCACGTTCGCCTAGGCCGCAGGATAGCAAAGCCCATTATAATGGATGCTTTCAAATATACTCGGATTCATCATAGCTTCTGTCCTATTGCATCTGCAGGCTTGTGAATTCTACCTGCCATAACAATTCAAGTTATTATTATGGCAGGGGAAATCCTCAGCATACGTATGCATGTGCGGGTTTGTACGCCGATGTCCGGAAGCGGTCATGGAATAGTATATTTAAGTTAAATTTTACATTACATTTAATAAAGTTTCCGTATTTATTATTATCCATTTATAGAACTAGATGCTAGATTGTTTTCTTTTAATCAAAATATAATTCTCGTACGTACAATCGGTATTACATTGATACATTAAACCTCTCTACATAAGATTATATAATCACGCGCTACGCTCACGGTGGTACACTATGCGTAGGGTCTTGTTTTACTTCATAACACGTTGGCATGGACTATTGTCAGTTGTTTTAATGCCCGCTTATTTTACACATTAACTTTTTTAATCAAGAATATAAAAGTCTGCCGCTAATCATTTTAAGAAAATGAAAACCGTAACAGATTATGAAGGCTTTTTACTTTTATTAGTTTTAGGTGAGATTACGTTTATATTTTCTGTGCATTACGGTAACGGGGTCATAAACTCAATTTAACTTTTTATTTAAAGGAATAAAAAGATTCGGATGCTTAAATTAAATGCAAGGTGGTTTATTGGAGATGTTAAATTAAAAAAATCTCGGTTCCGGAGAAAATCATGCTGCGTATAGAAATAAACGCCTGCACACTGTTACGCCTGCGATTTTCTGTGTTGCAGCATCGTATATGGGACATCACATAACGACCAAAATATGAAAACAATCACTTACGTATCATTTTTACGTCTGCCCCGGCTGACAATCAAGACGACGAAGACCCCCACTAGGCAGGCATGTTCACCGCCGAGGCAAGGAGTAGTCTAGAAAATAATCAGGATTTTCATTTATTTTTGAATATTTATTGAGTTCGGTTAAAGTAAATTTGTTTCTTAGAGGTATGTGAATATTTCACATATCTTCTACAATATCATCTGGATTTATAGAAAAATACATGAAATTAATTAAAAAATATATAAAACTACAAAGTTAGGTCACTAATGAAAAAAATTGAAAACGTCGAAAAACTTTGAATTTGTCAAAAATTTCAATACGAAAAGTGTAATGGATTTTATTCTAAGCGCGTACGAAGATACCTTTATCGCGTTTTCGAATCCTGAACCACATTTGGGTCATATACAAGTAAAAAATAAAATGTCAATGTGTATGAGTAGATCAGTGTTACAGGAAGGCCAAAGTTACCCCGACTGAGGTTACATATATTAATGTTTTCTAGAATTGGTACGGCTGTAAAAGATGATGAGTATGTCTATACTAATAATGTCTATACTAATAATGTCTATTCAAATATAACTAAAAAAGTAATTCAAGAATTGGCTTAAAACATTGTTAAAATAACAAACATGTAAATAAATAATGACATTAGTCATATAATATGTAGGTACGTATGTACATAATGTTTAACTGTAACAGAGTACCAGAGTAAATAAACCGACGTCTCTCGTTGTGTGTGCTCGACCTGCCTGTCGCGCGTTAACTTTGTAGTATTTAATATGAAACTAGAGGTGTTTCTGATAATAAATTTAGTTTTAAATTTGGTGAGAAAACAATTTTATGAATTTCCTTTTTTTCGTAGTGTTTTACAACTGTTAAAATCTTATTCTTTTTCTGACCAACTTTAGGTTAACAGTGAAGCAACGTTAAACCATGGATTGGGATTTATATTTGCAAGAATGAAAGCTGGAGTGAGCAAATTAATAAGTGACATCAAAACCGACCTTGAGACAATTTTGGATCACTCGTTAAAGGCAGTAAATGTGTTGTTCAAAAATAATCCGATACACATCGAATCCAATTAGGAATCAAATTAGTATTGAGATAATGTAAGTCACGTGATTCTGATTATATAAATCCAAAATATGTTATTTAAGTACCTATATACTTAATTAATAAATCAGCTAGGAATGTTTTAATAATTAGAAAATATATGACAATTGATACATTAAAAGAAAGCATATTTTTGAATATTTCATTATCAATAAACCAAGTTCATGGAGTATGCATATAATATATGTTTCACAGAAATTCATATTTCGTACCTAATAGTTTATTGTGGACGATAGTTGTGTATATATATTTATAGGTGTTATAAGCATCTCTATGTCCTGCCTAACTAACTAGGCGTACAATAAATTTACATGCACGTCAGTTAAAAAATAATACCATTTTCAAATTATGTTATTAAGTCACAAAAAAAATAGTTAATATAATTGTGACAAGACACCAATTCAGAATTATATTATTTATATTTCATTAAATTTCGTTACATTTAGGATTAATGAAATGTTTTAATAACAAAACTAAAATAGACTCAAGTCAACAAACAGTAGGAACAGTAATCGTTGACATGATTCTTTATAAGAAGGCGGGTGCCGATCGTATAGGGCGGTTCGAGACGTTCATTCCAGTCAGCGCGCCGCGGCTGGCGAACGGACTGTGATTAATGAGCTGGACAACAACCGCCACTCACTTCCGACACCCGCCATCGCAACCTGCCCTCTCTCAAATCTCTTCTCAACTCTTCTGATAAATGTGCTCTCTCTGACCTTCACTCAACAACAACCTTGCCTCGTATTACTTGCAACCTTTCTTTCATGTCACTTTGGTTAAGGCCGTAGTGCACTTCGACAAAACGTACATCATTTCATCGAATGTTGCTTTCAATTTATATTTCTATGAAAGTGATGGCGCGTTTACATTTGGTCGGTGACCGAATGCGGTCACAGATTCGATCACCGAATCCGTTCAAACTAATAAACAAATATAATGTAGGTGAAGGTTAATATGGATTGTTACCAAATACGACCAACCGAGTAACAATATCATACACTAGTACCGTGGAGGGGCCGCGAGAGAATACGGCCGAATACGGCTAAACCGTATGATGTAAACGCGCCTTAATAATTTTCTGATAAAGATTAGCAACCAGAAAAAACACCAATTTATACCTTTTACTCGTTAAGCTGTGAAATACTTAAGCCGCTGTCTTATTACACGAATATTTCTGCTCAGCTCACTAAGACAATCTGTAGGTATTACTGAATTATATTGATAATTTCGTCGTGTCCCTAATGTTGTGAACGTCATAATAACATTTGTGAAGTAACAATTTTCAGAAAAAACTGTTTATTTTTCAATATAGGACTTAAAATTAACTTTGTAAACCATTAAAATAGAATGACGTTTAATTGATACTACGTAGTACCATCACACCTGTACACATACAGTTCAAACACTCATGGCTACACGCAGACTCATCATCAAATAATTAATTGAGCATGCAGATACATATTATCAAAACTAAAAGTTTTGTTTTAATTTACTAATTGGTCTATTAGAAGCTATGCGTAGGAGCAGACGAGCGCGATATGACCGCCGCGATCGTGTCGAACAACCAAGGCCGATAATAGGGCCGCGTGCGGCTTGTAAACATGCGTTAACATTGCAGTGCCGACGGCAACTTCGAGGTAACGTTGGCGACCAAGGCGACCATCTACCACCAAGGGCTAGTCGAATGGAAACCGCCCGCCATTTACAAGTCTTCCTGCGAAATAGACGTGGAATATTTTCCGTTCGACGAGCAAACGTGCGTTCTTAAGTTCGGTAGCTGGACGTACGACGGATTCAAGGTAATTGCGCGAGGCTCCCAGTAGGCTCTCGCTGACCACTCTGTTTGTCCGCAGCGCCGACGGGAACTACGAGGTGACGCTGATGACCAAGGCCACGGTCTACTACAACGGCATGGTGGTGTGGCAGCCGCCCGCCGTCTATAAGTCGTCCTGCTCGATCGACGTCGAGTTCTTTCCTTACGACGTGCAAACCTGTGTGCTTAAGTTAGGCAGCTGGACGTATGACGGCTTCAAGGTGACGCCCCGCTGTACGCTGCTTGGCGCCGCGCGCGCGGGTCGTAGCGTAGGGCCCGCCGCTGAGGCCGATGTCCATGCAGTAGCTTGTTGGCTCGAACGTAATTCGTCGTGTACTTATTATTAATTTTGTCCATGTGGTATGTTACTCACTTTTACATATTGACTGTTCGCGAGGGCGAGTGCGACGGCGTAGAGCGTGCGGCCGCCCGCTCCCGCCCGCTCCCCGCCGGCGCGAGCGCCTCTTAGCTCAGACATGTTGCAAGTTTACATATAATAATATTGCGATGACGATATTTAAAAATATGTGGAGTAGCAGTATGTCGCCGTGTGTGTCCACGAATGCTCCAGTTTCCACGGTCGGTTCCACTTAGTTCGATCGGCCTTCCTCGCTCCACACGGAAAGGTATAAAATTCAAACAGCCAGGTGATATGGGATGCAACACCACTCGATTCGATCCTTTCCGAAGCCTCCCGCTCCGATTGAGCCGTTCCGCGCCACGTAATTGTCACGCCGTCTCAGTTCCGACAGCCAGTATGACGACTGACCGGTATTGACGTAACGTAACGGAGTTAGCGCTGTACTTTGGGCGCTGCGCGGAGCGGCGTCTTTCGGAGTACACACCTTTCCCTAGCTGGCTCCGCTCGCGCCACACATACACGCTGACACGACGTCCCGCCCACACGAGGCTTGCTGCATGCTCCCTTGTTGTCTGTGTACATTACACTCACCGCATGACTCCAGCTTGACCCCTGACCAATTGCATTCCCAATCACGGCGGCCGCCATCCGCAAACAATGGCCACAACTCTCACACAGCTTCACACGTTCCTACACGCGAACAGGTTAAGCACAGCACGTGGAGATATATCCGAGAATATTCACACCTGTGGCTCGACACACTTCCGAGCATAAAATGTCATCATTCTGCATATTTTATACCTTTCCCTATTAGCGACTCTTAGTGGCTGTAAGAATTCAGTGTCGCTGACCATTGCATGAGAAATGAATCCATAAATACAAAAACAGACCAATAATTTTCCTACACGATACAGACATGGAGTTCATAGTGCACACAATCTATACTAGATGTTTACAGTAGTGTTTGTTTGGTCGGTTGAAGCGAAGGGGTTCGATTCATTCGGCGAAACGTACATGCATGCAATACACTTGGACGTAGCTTGCGCCTGATCTCAACGTCTCGAGGCATTAGTGTTGGAATGTTTTAAAGATTGTCAAGTGACAGTAGAATGTGACAGTGTCCCCAGCTTCCCCCGGCGTTGAGATGCGGCGCCGGCCGCGGCGCCCGCGCGCCCACACACACACGCGCGGCGGAGCCGGTGCTTCCGAACTCCTTAACGCCTTTTGACGAATACCTGTCAGTGGAGTCCACATGCCACTTTTATTTGTCTTACAATGGTTCGCGAAACATCTGACCTTCATTTTAGATGGCTTCCTGAGGCTGTATTTGGAAGTAGACTCCGCCATGACTCGTCCAAAACTCCAACCTTTTGTTTACATTAGGCGTTTTCTGTGTTTGCGCGTTGGTATTACTTCGCATGTCCGATTGTCGTTGTAACGTGTCTATATGGTATTTAAAGCGTCGTGTCCTAAAAGAAAATTAAATTTGTTGTTGATAATTTCTCCAATACAGGTACATCCTACTTGGCACACTTTGTGGTTTGGTTTGCTAATCGACATCCTTTTGTTCCCTCCAATATTAAGGGGATACGTTCGAGTACCGACAACGTTCACATTTTTCTTAGTGTTTAGTCTAATAAGATGATTAATATGGTGAAGTAGTTGAGACTACACACGCTATTATA
>DWLO01001100.1:0-16213 GCA_018245335.1 Dalla quadristriga
GATGTTAGAAAAACATCCATGTTGGTATCTATATCAACATAGGGAGTTTATCGCAAACTAAACATCGATGTTTTTTTGCACCAATTTTGCGTACCTTGCCTAATTTAATTAAAACAATGTCATATTTATTGACCTTTATTAAACAAGAGAAGCGCTCGTAGTCGCGCAGCGAATGCCAATCGTGATTGATTGAGAATGTTAAGCCGCCCGGTTTCCGCCGGAAAGTGGATGGGCGACTACTAGTGGCAAAATTTCTTGAGCACTTCCGTGCTTTGGAGGGCACGTTAATCAATCGGTCCTGGTTGTTATCGCCTGGTAACAGTCGTTAAACTTTGTTGGAGGCCATCGGGGGGCCTGAAAAACTTCCGATAGTGCATGCTCCAGGCCTTCTCAGTTGTTAGGCTGTGTACGCAATATATCGCTGCTTCAACATCGATATTTCGATGTTTCAACTTTTTACATCGATGATCATTGAAAATCGATGTTAATCGAGCGTCCCTATTCTCTGTTACTATGTCTGTACCACAGAGTACTTTGTTATAATGTCTGTACTCTTTGGAACTTTGGTCCTTATTCTCGTTTTGTGCATGCAGTGTGTTTTTCTAAATATTGTTTGATTAGCATCAATTTAAATTGGGTATTATTGTAAGATATGAAATTTTAAGATATGCTTTAACGACCAATATTCGATAGCAAAGAACATTTCTTACAAAAATGAATCAAGCTGATGTAACAAAATTGGTTTCTAAGCTGCGTATCAACGTGCCAGCTAAACCCCGTAAATTAAGAAACGAACAAGGGCCTGAAGGCAGATTGAATAAGTTACGTAAAACAGTTACTGGTCTGATAAAATATGAAAGAATTGAAGTTAACTATAATAGAGGTGATGAAGCGCGGCAGTACGCAGAAAGGGTAAGCTGAATTAAATGTCGGCTGATATATATTTAGCTTCGAAACACTTCAGTACACAGATTAAAATAATAGTTAAGTTAAGTGGCGAGTGTGGAGGCACGCTAAACCTAAAGAAAATTTGTAATGTCAACAAAGTGGTCATTTTTACTTTTGTGGAGCGTAGCTGCTGCTAAGCTTGCCAGATAGTTTTTTCACCAGTGTGTCACCACAACAAAGTTGACCATAATATATCACTTTGATAGAGATGCGGCTTTACGCTTCATGTATGTGTACTGGTGTACCAAGTAATCCAGCTGAAGCAGCAAATTATTTTGTATCTATACTAAATAAATCTATTGAGTAATAGAACTCCGATTTGCTCAACAGATTGTTGTCTTATACATTGAGCCTTTCCAATTATGATATACTAATGAATTTATTGCTTTCAGCTGATATCAGAAGCCATTGCCCATGGAGACTGTCACAAATCAACAATGGAGATAGCTGATTATTGGTTACTTGAAAAAGAATTAGTCCACAAATTGTTTAAAGTCCTGGTTCCAAGATTTGAAAATTTTAATACTGCTTTTACAAGAATGTATAAAGCACCAAAACCACAATATGGGCGCTATACAGATAATTCTGTGTTAGAGCTTAGAGGCAACCCTTATCCTTCTTTAGTGAACAAAGACACTAACAATAGACAGCTGATTCAAAACATCCTTCTTGATGCAGCTAAGTATGATTACAGACAAGCCAAATACGCTGAGATGGCAGAAAAGATTGGTAAAGCTGAACAGACACAAGCTGAAAAAGGTACAACGAAGATAGTAAGAAATGCAATAGAAGAACCAGAAAAATAGTGCGTTATTTTTAATCTGTTTAGCTTAGAAAATGTCTAGATTATAATACTTTGTAATACTTAAGAACTATTTAATTTATTCATCCTATCCTTACGTATCCAATATGAAACTGACAAAATATAAAATTATCCTATTAGCTATGTGCAGAAAGCATTTATTCGATTAGGTAAAAAATATGGTATAGTTAACAAGATGATTAGAATTTGAACTATAGTCTATTCACTTGGTAAAGAGTGGCCACAGCTGGTGCAAATAGATGACACTGAAATCTTCCACAGATTACTATATTAGTAGCTAGCTAAACTCTTCACGAGAATCCAATCCAACTTACACTCTGACTGGGTTATAAAACTTGTACAAACAAGGTTTGTTTATTGGCGGCAAAGGAAAATGTTTTATCGAGCCATTTAACTTAAGTAGGTAAACATTGATGTTTGGGTTACGGTAACGTAAATAAATAAAATAACCATACAAACAGTAAATAATAATACATAAAACAATTAAACATACAAACACTTTAATAAATGAGTAAACTGAACTCAATAATTTTTATCATAACGTATTTCATACTTTTTGCTTTCATAAGTAGGTAGGTATATACCTACCAACAAACATTGAATCACCAATGATGGTCTAGGGATTGAATGAAATAAAAATACTCATTTTGCAAAATGACAACACTGATTAATTCTCACTCACTTCGATAAGTTTTACGTCGCGCGCGACATTTGCCCGGTGTTATTATTACATTATATTTAGAGGTTATCAAAGTTACACTATTCCATAATTTCCGTATCCTATAGTCATTGATGAATAATATATTTATGTTACAAACGTAATTAATTAATTTAAATTTAAATTTCAATAGCTGTCAGTTGTCATGATCAACAGTTTTTATATTATTATCATTACATGTAGTAGTAGAAAAATAAAATAGGAAAAAAAAGGGTATAAATGTTTAAATAGGTACTTAATAAATATTCATTTTATTGATTGAAGATTATTGATGTTTACAGTCGGGCTACGTTTTTGACGACAGCGACGGGGCGGGGCAATCATATAAAACAAAAGAAGGGCCAAGTCATCTCGTCGTCGTCTTACCCCTCAGAACAATAACGTCAATAACTGCAATTCCACGCCCACGTCTCACCGTCCTGTCGTCGAAAACGCGGCTCATATTAGTATCTGTAGTCTACACTCTACACTCAGAACAATAAGATTTTGTTCTGGGACTCTACGTCATCCAACATTAACATTGTAGTATTTGTGAAAATCTCGTTTTGTTCCGATTCAATCCATTTTACGTATTTATCACTTTGTTATCATGAAAATGACAATGACTTGACACGTCATTTTGTAACAAAGATACTAGCGCTATCAGCTGTTAAGTTACCCGACAGCGTGAGTTTACAATCTATTAAAATGAAGAGCAGCAATAAATTTCCTAAAATTGTAGTCCTCGGATCCTGCGCCATAGACTTTTCAACGTACGTACCTAAATTTAAAATAAGTATTATCATTTATAACAAAGTTAAACATGCCACTTTCATTCTTCTGATCTTTTACGTCAGGCATTGTCTGGCAAGGTTGGATGGGTGACTAGTATTATTACCCTTCAACTAAGGTATTACCTTACAAAAATTAGAGCGGTTCCGTGCTGAGGCTTGTATTGTATTGTATAATACTGATGATACAATACTCAAGCCATTTGTATCGATATTTTTTGTGGATGTAGGTGGAACACGGGGCAATGGGTTAAAACTTAAATAAAATTTAATGTTCTGTGCTGCAGCTTCCACAGTCCACAGGCGTGGGGGGCCTGGGGGGAAGAATTTCGAGTATAAAGCTGTATTTTGCGTGGAGCCACTTACAGTGTATTTTTTCTATAGTTTAAGGCACAATAAATAAATGAAGGTACCTAGGTAGGTATATTATTTTTGTATACTTTATTTTTAGATATTCGCCTCGACTTCCCGTTCCCGGAGAGACCTTACACGGGACTAAATTTGTAACTGGATTCGGTGGGAAGGGTGCAAATCAGTGTGTCGCAGCAGTTAAACTGGGTGGAAATGCTTCTATGATTTGTCGAGTATAACTCTGATAAAATAATTTGCATTTATTAATTCTGGCTTTATCAAATTTTCATTAGTACCTACCTAGTATACCTACTAGAGTCTGATTGATAAATATCTAAGTAACGTGAGAATGAGATATCAGTTATAATTTTTGAGTTTCCGAAGAGTTCTGGAGGCCAATTAAGATAATTAATTCTATTCATTATTTATGAGAATTTCAACATGTTTAAAACATAAATATCTTTAACACGACTATGCCTAAAACAATAAAGTTTAGTGTTTCTAGAGTAGAATGACCCGTTGTATCACCCAAATCCGTTGATCCTCTACTTATTGGACACCCTGTATATTGTTAAGCAACTGATATGCATGCCAAAAAAGCCGTACAAGGAGTGCTTTTTTTTCGTTTATATGGCATCGCATGTTTTGCGCATTTGGAAGTGTCAAGTTTGAGATATATTATTATATGGAAACGAAATGAAATTAATTTTATTTTGGAGAAGGGCGGGAAACTCCAAAAAAGGGCGGTCGTGCTTCCCCCGCCCAGCATACATCTAACAATGCTCAACTATTGCAACGCAATCAGACCAGCGCACTGCCGTAGCCCCTTCTCCAACACTGCAAACATATCCACTCCTCCCTGGGAAAGAAACTCGAAAGAGGAAGAACAAACCTTTTCACAATATTAATAAGAAAAACCACAACAATAACCAATCCAACCGAACTACGACAGCTAAAACTATCAAACGCAAGACAAACAAAACAAACACGACCACTACCTTCAAAAACTTCCCGCGCTCTCCTCCGTTACCTACTTATTTTCTTAGACTAATACATTTTATTATTCATTCATTCTCATTCATGTCGCGTCGTGGTCTGTATTTATATTTTTGTGGCTGTTAACACTGCCTTAATTTTATTTGCTTAAGTGAAACCTGAAATATTATAAGAAATAATTATTTTAAGTAGGTACTTACTACCTAGCATTGTTACTTTTATTTATTCATGGCTTTGTTTTATGCTTGTGCCCTCCTCATTACATGTGATATTGTTCGCGGCCCAGTGTGCGTAAAATTTGTTGTACATCAAATTTTATTTAACATTCGCATATTTATTTTTAAATTCTCACGTTAACATAGATATTATTTTATTTTAGTTGGGAGATGACCATTGGGGAACGCAATATAAAGATTATTTTAAAAGCATTGGAGTAGATGTAACTTATGCCCATATTACGGAAGGAGTCACCACAGGCATAGCTCAAATATCGGTTGCTCAAAATGGCGAAAATCAGATAGTAATTGTTGCTGGTGCCAATAATTTGCTTAGTATTTCGGATGTACACGGAGCTAAACAAGTTGTTATGGATGCGGATATTCTTCTAACACAGCTGGAAACTCCTCTGGAGACATCGTTGGAAGCTTTTAAAATATCTAAAGGAGTAAGTTACACACTACATTTATCTATGTTACATATTCGTAAATCATACTTCCACCAAATAATTTCGAACCCATTGTACTCATTCCTACAAATTGCCGCAACACATGTCATGTTGACGGTGTTGCGGCAATTTGTTCGAATTACTTTACAATGTTCTACTTAAGAGCGTTTATCTGTTTCGGTTCCTTCTCGCTCGCACGGACTCTTGACAATAAATTACTAAAAATTTTAGACTTACCTATAACCTTTTACCTTTACATTTTCATATACCTAGTTTTTGATAAGGATAAATGGTCAAAAACAATTCGTTATTAAAAAGACTTTTATAATCATTGAAAGTACGAACGACAGGGAAGCGAAACTGATGAAGGCTCTTTACTCAAGGAAAAAGCTTCCTATGTACGAAAACTTGTCTAACACAATTTGTTTCAGATAAGGTTGCTCAATGCTGCACCTGCTCGGAAAGACATTCAAGAAATATTGCCATATTGTTCTATTCTATGTGTCAACGAATCTGAGGCTTCACTACTTGTTGACTTTTCTGTGAATACCTCGTGAGTATGCAAATATTGTTATAACATAAGTATTACTCTAAAAATAAACTAAAATACTTTCTGTTCCTATATTATCTTCCTGACAGTATAAAATAATATATTATACTGTACCTATGACTATAAGTTGTTACATAAATGTAACTCAGCTTAGTATAGATTCCGGCGCATAAGTTACCAATTCATATGTCTTGTTGTTACAATGACTTATTTTAAACGAGAATATTGATTTAACGCTCATATATTTTGTTTTTGCTATAATTAGAAAACGTTTAGTAACGGTAAGCATAAAACATAAACGGTTCCGCAGTAGTAGTCTACTGCGGAACCAAGCTTATAATGTACATAAGTGCCTTGTACTGTAAAGTGCCAGTTAAAAATATCTTTATGTACAGGAATATATTAGAAGCATTAAAAGCCCTATTAGCAACTGGTTGTGAAACGGTTATAATTACCTTGGGAGGGAACGGCGCCGCATACGTAACCCAGAAAGACAACCAACCAATTCATGTCCTATGTGATAACGTAGTTCCAGTGGACACCACGGTATGATTCCATGGTCTAATAATACATAACTTCAGACATCTGCCATCAAAAATTGAAGCAACTGTAATGAACCAAAACGTAATTTTTTTTAGGGAGCTGGAGACGCCTTTGTTGGAGCATTAGCGACATTCTTAGTATGTAAAAAACAATACCCGTTACATCAAATTGTTGGTGCTGCTTGTGAAATAGCTACTATGTCTGTAACAAAAGAAGGCACGCAAGCTAGTTATCCTACAGAGCATTCTGCCTTCAGCAAAGAATATAAATATGTCGAATTATGAATTTGTATAATACAAATTCTCTACTAAAGTAGTAGGAAGTTCTGTACTAAAATAAAACCATTGACAATATTTTGAACAGTGGGTTTTATTTTCCACTTTTACATATGTATTTTAATATTATTATATTGTGTTGGTTACCTATAGAAATATAACACTCATAATAAATCAAACCTATGCTATATAATATTTATGTTAACTTAAAACAAAAAATTCTTATATAATTAATTACTTTCATTATAAAAGTAAACTACCACTAGTTTTAAAATTTAAAACACAAATTTCTCAAAATGTTCTTGTTTTATACCCCATATCGCATAAATATGGATAAATTAAATAGTTGTATAGACCATAAAACTAAATCATGGTGATCTTTTGGGATGCACTCACTGAGAACTCCCCAATCTCGAGTGTTGCTCATACACACTAAGATATTTTTTTGAGTTTAATTGCGCTACAGCTAGGCGCCGACATCAAATAATGGAAGTGACATGACAAAAATGTAAATACTCCGTATTTTAAAAGATAATTTGTAGAAACTGTTGCGAAAATTTAAAGTAATTGCTCAACATTGCATCACTAAATGTTGCTTTGACCGAAGGACACTTGGCGGACAATATTATCGAAAAATTGCGATCAACAACAAACTTGTTATACAATATAATATGTAGGTTAGGTTGTTGGTCTTTGGAATACACTTTAAATAATATTCTTATAACTTAAGGTACCTAATATATAGCTTAATTCTTATCAAGTAAATATAGGTGCTGTACTATACAGTAAATATGTCAATTCTGCTGATCTTAATGCAAGTGAAGTCTAAGTGCTCGATCTGCAGCCCAATTTTAATAATGAAAAAAGTGCCGACGTGCAAGGTATTGCACGGAAGTCGATATGCTTACTCGTTTCCACCGCTGCAGCGAGCAAAGATTATAAAAATTATAAGCGGTTAAGCATCTGTTACATACATAATGTTTTTACTTACATTTAATACGATAAATATATTCATTTTACATGAGACATTTGCAAGTGGTAGTATTTGTATTTCACCCAGACCGGTACCACCACCGCACTTATTTTTCGGTCCATAAGATATGGTTTCCGGTCACACTTATACACAAGGCAATACATCTCCGGCCTCCAAGGTAACAACCCAAATTAATATGGATTAAGATTATATTCTACCTTGGGCCTCATAAAGTAAATGACAAAGCCTAATTATTCAAAACAATATTGAAGCACTCTTATACATCGTCAAAAAATTGTGCGACATATTGATGCGCAATATTGTGTTGCGCAACATCATGACACCTATACTTGATTTTATGAAATTGGTCCGAACTTCAGTTTTAAGTAAGGAGCCTCAATATGGAATATGCGTTTAGTTTAAATTTGGTTAAAATAATTTTTTTTTCGAATATTCATCGTTCATCTATGTAAGCCATTATTTTCTTGTTTTATTAGTTCTTAATGCAATGATCAAAATAGGCAAACGTCATTTAAAATTGGGACACGCAACGCCCTGTTTAGAACTAAATGTGACGTCATCTGCTACTTTTATAAAATTAAATTGAACCATTTCTAACATTTTTTACTATAGTATAACGATGTAAACATTGATTGAAAAATATAAAAATTCCATGCATATAGCCCATTGTGTTCCGGTCCGAATGGTATGGATGCCGGTTACACTTATCGATCCTATTCGAGGTTTGTCACAGATGTCATGGGCGGCAGCGGATGGGTGGAGCTGCATGCTCGTTTGCTATCATATAACCAATAAAAAAAAAACAAGACACGATCACCTCGGTACTCAAGGATAGCAACGCATCTGTTATCAGCTCGAATAGGACAAATACGATAACGATTACTAACTAGATGTCTACTAATATTTACTAACAGGACTAACTTACACTAAAGGTTCTAATTGCCAGTCCTATTACTAACGAATACTAATATTTCTATTCGAGATTTGTCATAGATGTGCATAGGCGGTAGTGAATTGTGGGACTGCATGCCCGTTTGATATTATCATCATATAAAAAATAAACTGGGACGCTTTACTCGGCTAGCAGTTACTGAATAATGTAATCAAGCGAACGATACATCTATTTCATCTTGCAAAATGTTATTCTTTTTTAACTATGGCAACGAGATGTGATGACACTAATTTGTTCGATCATTCATTCACATCTATTCGTTATTTGACAGTCGTTGTCAAATAAAATTGAGGTACTGAAGGTCGGTGAAGCTGTAAAGACCAGTAGGGCCAATAGCAAGGAAAAAAGAACATTCGGAGCCAAAAATATTACTAATGTTTTCCTTCACTGTTAAAGTAGATGATAAATGTTTGTGATCACTGCAAGTGATATTTTAATCGTGGTTATACGAACCCCGGACCCCGATAATGATCGAAACTTAACTCTACCACCAAAGATCATTAGATCTAGATCTTGTTGGATCGGCAACGGTACCACTACCACAGAATAAATAATAGTACCCAGTAGGACCCATGCCATTGAATGCTTTTTATTTTACGATCACCTTAAGTCGCAACATTTTTAAAGAATTATGTCTATGAATATTAAATAAATATTCGTAGAATTAGGTATTAAACCGCGACAAGGAATCCTAAAAGGTGATCGTTGTTGAAGTTAAACTTCCTAGGGCACGGTAGGTAAAAAATTGGGAACTGATGTGTTATTATACCTGTAACGTATTTCTTCGTTCTATACGGAATCCTATTACATAAAATTACAAGTTACTTTGCAAGCGCTATTTCGAAATTTTAATAACGCCATCTATTGACCGTCACCTTTGGTCAATAGATGAAATCTAAACTATGAGTAAGTATGCCTCAGTTAAAAATACAGTACAGTAATACGTACTAAATACAGTTTAGTACAAATAATAACAGTAAATTTCGATACATTTGATTTCTATTTAGAATTTTCTCCATTTTATGCGGGAATGCTGTATGCACCTGTTCTTCATTTATTCAAAACGAATGTCTATATTCTACTAACTTAAAATGGAATTTAAGTTATCACATGGTATGTATGTACATACAGTATTTGTTAAAATACCTGCCCCCTCAGAGAAGTGACCATTGCTCAGAAGCAATTGGAATGTTAATAATTGTATGAAATTGACACAAGATTACAATCCTATACATTTAACATTCTATTGGATTAGTGTTTATGTCACTTGCATAGTAACTTTTACTTATGTTGTATAAAATTAATTTTATTACTTAATTATTTACTAAGCAGTTGAATCTTTTCTTGCATATTAAGTTTGTTCCAAAAACCTAACGCATTTGTATTTACTGTATAAAATTTCCTTTTTGTTCCATAATAAAAATGTTAACAGTTATACTAGTGTCTATTTTTTATTGTTTAATTTCTCCAATAAAACTTAATATAACTAACTGCTTCTTGTTACTATAATATGTGTAATACAGATTATCTTAACAGTGTGAAGGGAATGAAAATAACTATATAGAAGACCTACAACATGAAAGACTCAAGCAGATAATAAATTATAAATTTTATTTAAACTATGTCAACATTCATAGTCAACGCTATTCAGACAGTATGATTTTTCCCATATTTCTTTTAATTCTTACTTGTGTTTGCCCATAGCAAAATATAATAAAATCTGTCTGATAATAACTATATTACTGAATAAAAACAACATTCAGATTTATATGATTCATAGAAGGAATGGAGGAGTTTACTGTAACACATATAAACTATCTAATTCACTCTCATTTACAATTTGTAAGAGTACCTGTAGATCTTCTATGCTTGATATAAGATTTGGTGCCCCTATGAACTCTACAGGTTTTCCTTCTAATTCAATAGTATACTTTAGATTCTTAGGGCAGGAAACAGTTTTAATACATTTTCCATCTGACAGTTTTCTAAATACAATATCTGTAATTAAGTCTGGATTTAAAACACCACTAGACACTTGAGATAATGTATTGAGAGGGTCAACTTCCATTGTGTCACTTTGAGTTTTGTTGCTATTGTTACCTTCCTCTCCATCTAGAGTACCATCAATACCTTCATGCGGGGCATCTAATTTAATGTGTATAGCTGGTATGTGCTCCTCCAGTCCTTTTTCTAGATTAGAATCTAGTATTGAAGGGCTCTGGGGGTTTTCCTTTATTGATATTTCAATGACTTGTTCAGAATTATCCACATCTTTATTCACGACTTGTATTAACTTGGTTATCACTGTACTGTCAACCTCCATAGGCGTTGGCTCTGATATTTTCACAATATCACTGGTTTTGCCTAGTAACATTGCCTCTACGTCGCTGGATTCCAGATTACTTTTAAACTCTATTATAACATTTTGATCATTCTGTTTGGACTCAGTTGTGGTATAATTGTCATTAAGAATGTCCATTATAGAAGGAAAGTCATCGACCTTGTGGTCGTCAGGCTTTGGTTTGAGCAATTTCTCTTCATTCTTTTCACTGAACATTAGACCTTCTAGCTCAGCTTCTATCCTATCATACACTTTGTCGTCACTTGATTGTTCAATTTTAGGAAGAAAATCTATACACCAGTCTCCAGATGGTAATATACTTTTGTTAATTTGAGGCACTAACTCAGCCAGTTGGATTTTATTTATACAGTCTCTATTATTGTTAATTTTGGGATCAACAAATATAATAGCATATTGTTTAGTATCACATTGGATTGATTTAGTGTTGTAGTTACTGTTTTTGTCTTTCAATACTGATGTTATTTTCAATCCATTATTTTCTTTGAGCACATTGGTTGCTGCTTGCCGAGGAGGATTAACAAGTGTAAGAGTGCTAGCCTCACTGGGTCTGGATTTTTTACTTACTGATTGTGAGTTATTAATTGGGTGTTTATTGTAGGCATTTCTTCGAGCTAACACACCATTTTCATTACTTCTTACCCTTAAAGGTACTTCATTAGACTTCGGCTGACATTGTACTACATGAGGGATCACTTTTTTAGTCTTCGGTGATGATACATTTTCATATTGAATCTTTACTTTGGTGAATTTACCCAATATTTTTGCGAAATCCATTCGTGTCACTATTACTGAACAGTCTCGGCATTTTACTTCTTTATATAGTCGCTCCAAATTTCTAGCCATCTTAGCATTTCTTGCTCGTCTGACTTCTCTACCCTTATAGGCGATCATAGTGTATGCGATTTTTTCAATTTTCGTTTAGTTCACGGGAGCTAAAACGATAGCAAGCCACATTTCCCGCGCAGATGATAACACTGAGAGTATTCACTATTTGTCCCCAGAAACAAATTTAATCCAATACATGTACGGCAAACATACTAAATATTGACTATTAATAATCCGTACGGTTTTCTTTATGTGAGAATATATTGTAATTCCATATAAATGTACGACACACAACAGACATTTCATGAACGATCAAAAATGGCGTCAGACTAGGGATGTCGAAGTATTTACACTAACATCGACAATATGCAATTGTCGATAATTGGTTCTCGTTGCCCATATTATTTAAGTTTATCTCTAAATAAAAGTAAATTTTAAGAGAGATTTATATGAATAAAATAAATTAAGCCTTAAAATGGCTATGCTTCTTAGACGGTTGGAATGTCTAAATAAATAGTATATACACAAAATTATTTAATCAATTATTGATACACCTTTACCTACAAATAGACCCATGAAGTGAGGTTTAGGATAAGAGCAAGATCACTTTTGTTTGTAATTGTTACCTAGTCTCGTTGGTTTGCTTATTATATGTTTGAAGTTTTAAGGAATTGATTTTCATCAATTGAGTTCCGGTCGGAAAGGCTGGTTATGGTTACAGTTATATAAAAGGGATCGCTTCAGACCTCAAGGATAGCAACTCATCTGTGAACAACTTCAAATAGGAAAAATACCAACGATTACTAACAGCTGGGATTACTAATATTTTCTTACAGGATTTACTTACACTAATAGACCTAACTCCCACAGTCCTATTACTGACGAAAGCTAACCAACTAATATTCCTTTTAACACTTAATATTAACAGACCCTCGAACAGTACTTTTCGAGGTTTCTCATAGATGTGGTTGATGAGTTATTGGTGAGAATGCATGCTTGTATGCTATTCATATTGTATTATATTTAAAAAAATATGTGGGTGTGCTCCGCAGACGGAGTGGTAAGCTTCTTTCTATACAAAGTATAATATCTATATAAATATGACGACAGGTCGTGCCAAGAAAACGTTGTTTTTAGAATTTATAATTTTAACATTTTATGTAGGTTAACTATTGTTGAGTGTAATTATTTGTTATTTCGTGTATTAGGCTGATTTTTTAAAAATATTTTGGTTATGAATTTATGGGTATGGGTGCAGTGTTATTTGACTAACATTTAAATTTTTATATCTACAGCATGTTTTTTTATTTTAAATTGAGTAAACAAGTACTTTTGCAGGCGGTGTTTTTAGGTTATTTTTAATAAGTGAATTTATCTAACTTGAAAATTAACGAACAAGCAGCCGGGCCGGGCCACCTGTGGTAAGTGGTCACCTACGTTTATTGACAAACGCTACTACACCTGAGGAATCGTCCACTGAGAAAACCTCACAAGAAAATTCTAAAATTTAAACGTGCATGGCAAAAATGATGAGGCGAACTTATTCATCGATTTCGATTTCGTCAACTGTCTCGAACCCAGTTGGTGTGAATGAAACTTTAATCTTCAACCGTATGTGTTTGTATATACTTTTAAATTTTATCGCCGTTATAAATGATTAAATCCGCGTTGCGGAGTACGCGATCACGAGGCCCGTGCTCTACATTAGATCTCTAATGGGTTTCCGCCGTGTACATCAACATACTGGGCTGGTCAAAGTGAATTATGTTGACACCGTGCAGATTTGCTACGTTATGTCCCAAAATTATGTTTTTTAGAATTCTGATACAAATTGAAACATCTGTAAGATATTTGTCACCAGACTTTAACCATGACTTTGAATACTTAAAATCAATTGGCAATCAATTCACAATCAAATGAATTAACATATTCATTACCATGAGATTCATATTCATGAGGGGAGGTGATGGAATGTAATCTTGTTATCTACAATCAGTTGAGCTAGATTCAGTCGATCCGTAGTCTTCGTTGTAAACGCACGCTTTCACCACGTGCCCGGTACAACAATCATCAGTGTATTTCATTGAAAAGTATGGTAAAAGTAAGTAAAGTCAAGTGAAGTCGTTATTTTAATACTAGTGTTCCTTCTTCGTCTAGGCCCGTCTACTGTGAGCTTGGTAAATCCGAAAATAGGTTCCTCGCCGGCCACTCAACGACGCTTCAGCTGTCACGGATTCTCGAGCTCAACTACGGACGACTGGCTGGATAAGTGGTGGATGACCATCAACGTCGGGAAGACGCTCGCCATACTTTTCAGCCGGAAACGTATCATGCCTGTGCCGCTGCTCCTGCGTAATCAGGAGAAGCTATCTCCTGATTACGCAGGCCACGTACAGTTAAGTATCTCGGATGTCACATTGATCCTTCGCTGCAGCTTCGAGCTGTCGTTGGGGCGGGACGTTACGACAGAAACGACGTGCTGGCGCGCAAACTGAAAATGGAACCAGTTGAAAAGTTCGTTGTACGTAGGTACGACCGCGCTGACAACGGACCCCATCAACATCTTCGGGGGATCACGCCTTATCACGAACATCCATTAGGGGGCCGCTCGCTTCCTCGGGAGCTCCTAGGGCAGGGTACCTTCGACTCGTCGGATGAAGACTGTCAAACCTAACTCAAGTCCACCGAAATGCCATAACACTGCTCTAAAAGCAGACTCACCGGGGTGCATTTGACATCCTGAGAAAACTGCCTGGGTATGGAGGGAAAACCACAAGTCCCGAATACCTCACAAAGGAAAAGCAATGCAGCCGCGTGAGATAAGCCCGACTGACTGACTGGTAAATCTGATTCAATAAATACTGTGTCAATAAAGGGATTTAGCTTAGTAACCTCCTCTATTAAATGTATCAAATGACTCGATACGGATGGAGTATCGGGGCGTAAACAGTCACTTACTGCGCTTATGGAAGGTGCCCCAATTTGTTGAGTAGAAAAATTATGTGAGTAGATTACTGTAGTATGCAAAGAAACCTGCTGACAATCACGTTGCCAATAATGATGAAGAAACATGTTTAGTTTTTAAACATTCATGCATCAAGGGAAAATAAAGATGCTTTTGTGAATAGTTACTTACTATAAATGTTAATCTTATTAGATTATTTATTTATTTAACATCAATACTTCGCACTATAATTGCCAGAAACTACTAAATAATAATAATTATAAAATGATTTATTGACCATAACTTTATTACAACATTGTTGCAACATTATTGCTTTGGTGCAATGGTGTCAGTACATAACAACAATTGTACCAGTTTAGGCATACTAAAGAGCATTAGTGACGCTGACGGTACATCACTACCTAGGTGATATACTCGATAGGACACCTGCGAAGGAGCTGTTACTATCCTCTACCAATGCTGCGCTTTACTGTACTCTCCATATTATTGATCACATGATCGGACGTGGTTAAATACAAAAAAAAAGTTTAAGCATCCATGCTACTTACTTCAAAAATAAATCTGTTGGTTTTATCGCTTATTAATCGCACCCCCAAGGAATGTGTACCTCTAATTATAGGTTTTAAATAAAAATAAAAAATAAAATCTAAATCAAACCCAAAGCCATGGCTGGAGCTGAAGCCGATGTGTATATCTGTCTTTCTGAAACTAAAGCTCTACTGTCGCACGGCGATTTTATGGGGATTTTAGAACACACAGATACACTCTTCTCGTAAGTCTTAACGTCCACTAATTAGCTTGTAATTATATAGTTTTCGATCGGTCAGTATCTTTTATTTTGATTTTCAGTTTCGTTATCAGTAAACTCAATTGCATGCACCCATAGTTATACTGTCGAATCGTAGTAGATCTCTAAATAATTCTTATCCGTCTTTGTTTTGCATTAAGGTAAGTAAGGTCTATTTTTATTCTGTTTATTTTTCACATAATAAGTATATTAAATTTCTGTAGTTTGTATGAACTAAAATAAGCCTGGCCTCTAACTTACAAATTACTATACGAATGGGGGGTGTATGCTCGCGGGTGGAAGTGATACATGCGAGTTGTTGAGGTGGGTAACCATCTTCTACAAAGTGGTGTACATCTCTCGATACCCTGAGCCATTCACAAAATGATGAATGCCTTTGCCGTTCAGTAGTTGCAACGTTTTGATGCCCCATTTTGAGTTTTTATTAAACCGTTAATAATCTTATTAAACCATACAATCTTTATTATAAGGGAATGAACGCGAACGGCGAAGTTTTGAGAAATTTGTTATTTGTCGATGTCAGTGTTAAAAAGGCTTACAGCACTATTCTGACAGATGCGCTGCGCGCTTCGCTCGCTTGTCCTTGCACTGCTATTGCCAACCAAACAAACGAAAGCCAGTCAGGCAACTGTGCCAATCCATGAGTACTTGTATAAAAAAAAAATACGT
>DWLO01001101.1:0-16212 GCA_018245335.1 Dalla quadristriga
GCATAAAAAGGTGGATTTGCCCATAATTACCACGCTGGGCAGGCGGGTTGGTGGTCGCAGTAGATGTTAGTTGCTGCACAGAGGACCCCTCACCCGCAGCGCGTTCTCCGGTATATTACGGCACCCGCGGGAAGCTGAGGATTGTTGACAATTGTATACCGTCACCACACGGCACCCGAGAGACCCGTACCCCACACTAATGACATCTCATTAGAATGGCATTGGCTACAACGATCCACAGGTATGTGCACTTACACACCCGGTTAACCAACCTATTTGTTATAAGGATATTATAAAAAGCAGATACTTACTGAAGGGATAGTTGAAGACAACGAGGACGAGGGCGGCGCAGGCGGACAGCGCCGGGTCGGCAATGCGCGCCGCCACCGGCTCCCACTCCAGTGTCAGCCCAGCACTCATCACGAATAGGCTGCCTGAAGACAACTCATGTTACAATCTTTACTAATATTCTAAACAACGGAGTGCTCGCGACTTCGTTCGCGTGGAATGAGATCAGCAACTTTCCAAGAAACCCTGGGCCTGGGATGAACTTATATGAGATATTACATTTTCTATTGAGGATACTAGGCATTATATCTTATCTGTGGTTATAGTAAATATTTTTTTAAATAATTATAAATATTGAGATAAAACAAAATCTATACGGTAAGTTATGTACGAGGGTACATAACATACATTTGTATTAAATAAATTGAAATTAAATTGTAATTGAAATAACCCATTGGGATTGAAGAGGTACAATCTTTGAAAACAAAACGCAGTCAGACAAAATCGGTGGTGGGCTGGCAGGTGGCATGTGCCCATAACATTCAATGACAATATAAAATCAAGCCTGACTATCATTCTGTCATGTCAAGTCGTTGAAGCAGGTAGATCCACCTGATGTTGATTAAAAACTGCAGCCCCTGGATTTATATCAGAACCAATCTCGAAGATTGGTCTTGAAGCCGATTACAAATGCCTCTGCAGCTTTGGAAGAAATTGAAAAGCCTCGTGTGCGAACACAATACTGGTTAGATAGGTAAGCGCTGATTGGTTGCACCCGTGAATTGCATGTACCAACAAAAAAGTAATCTGTATTACTTTTCTTAGTAACGCAGTTATATATTATCCGGCGTGTAGTAGACCCGGAATAACGTATTGTTGAATTAGCCACTTACTATCGTGAAATTGTGGTTGTTATCTGAGAATGTTGTAGTTAAACGTACGGAGGTGGCATAAATATGGGAAGTGTAACTGATCGTTACAAGTGATTCGCATTACACGTGAATGTATCTTGCAAGTCACGCTATTTAATCGACAAACACGCAAACTTCAAGGGGGAGCCAGTCGAGCCAAAGGTTTTGGACAAGGTTTAACAATGAGATCATTGGTATGGTAACTATATTATAATATTATTATTGTATGTAGTATTGTGTGTTGTAGTATGGTATGTTGTCTGCCCCTGAAGAGTTAAATAGTTCGTGTTCATGAAGATTACAACTTACTGGCTATGTCAGTAGGAGCGTGCGCTAGAATGGGTTCCCCTGCGCCTGTCTTTAGGACCACTCCACCGCCCTCCGTCATGCTGAGCCGGCGACTGTAGCTCAGCTCACGACCTATAGAAATGGCAATGTTTAGGCGTAGGTATATTAGGTGTTTATCGCACCGTAGTGCCGCCATATTTTTTGAAAACACTTTGTCTTTGTTTTTTTTTTGTGTGTATCGTCCCAAGTTTACACGTTCATATTGTTTATGCACGCATGTGCATTCAAATTTTGGTACCAGGTATTGCTGCTGAACTACCGTTGGTGAGTAATTGCATCTTTCGACCGAAATGACTGGCTGCCTTTTTGTATACTTGATGCATGCTGGTTCTTAGGGTAAGCCCCTAATCCCCTCTCCACGTGGAGAGTTGAACAGAGTATTCCTTACCCCTATCTAAGAAGCAGAGACGTGGATACTGACCAGCTAACAACATATAATTGAGCGCGTGCAGCAACAGGCCGATGACGGCGCTGCCGACTATGACCCGCGGGTAGAGCGGTGGTTGGCCATGCGAGGAGTGCACGCCCAGCTGCAGCGCGTGCACGACCAGCGCGAGCGCGAACGACGCAAACAGCACGTGCACCGACAGTCGCCCCACCACCTCAATGCGCGCCCAGCCGAACGTGTTGCGCAGCCGACCCTCGCGCCCGGCGCCTTCGTCTGCGCGCTCGTACTATTGACAAATACATACTCGTACTAGTTGTAAATAAATTCAAAAGCTTTTTATTGATACCGTGCGTATCACATATTCGATGGTGTTTGTGCTTAACTTTTTATGATTTTCCCGCGTTAACTAGCAACTGTCTGGACGTGTAATTTGAAATGATGCTATTGTAGATTTACATAATCTATGTTACATAATTAGGCTTCCGAGCCCAGAAGAATTTACATAATCGGAGCACCATCATATTTTCCAATATGCGTTATGCCCTACGGTGTACCATATTGAATCATAATATATAAATCGACAAGGCCACTGGTAGAGTGGCATGCGTCCATCAGCGTCGTAGGGTGGGCGAGTTCGCCTGAACCCTGAATATAATGACCTGGCACCACTGACCCGCACTGTAGTGTCCAGTCAAGGAGTCAGCTAAGTTTCAAAAGCATATTAGGTGAGTGCCGCTAGCTTTTAGCCGCTAGCTGTGCCCAGAAGATAGTCAAGATAATGATGATACAGAAGATAGTCAAGATAATGATGATACCTTGTAAGCCAGTACTGTAGTGATTAGGCCGACGAGCCTGCAGAGCGAATGGCACGCGTCCACCAGCAGAGTAGGCGAGTGCGTCACGTGCGCCGCGAACAGCCGCCCGCTAAACCCGGCGACGGCCAGCAGCAGAGCCAGCAGCGAGCGCGGCGGCGGCAGCCACTGCAGCCACTCTTTCATTGCCATGGTACTATGCTCCTAATGATAAGCAAGGTAACGTTATGAAGTTCATAGTGGGTTAGCTCATTCCACCACTAAGGTGACGATCAGATAAACTGATTATACCCCCCCGCACTGTCCTCTGTGTTGGGAGTGGCTTAATTCTTACACCCTCGCAGGGTGTTACTACAGGTCCCCTGTAGGCTGCGGTTGACTGACACTTACAAATAGCATCACAGACAACAAAGACGCGAATAAATATGTATCTACCAAACAAATGGCCGGCAGGAAATCGAACATGGACCCGGACTGGTCCGTCAGGGTAACTGCTAATGAGACTTGGATTCATTTATGCCGATGCCAAGAGAGTCTACACGACCCCGTTTCCCAGTTATTGGTAGTGGTCGTTAGATTTTCATCCAAAATTGGTTTAGGTTAAATCTATTGTCCATTTTAAAGTTATTTGTAAAAGAAAGTGTAGGTAGAGTTCGGTAAAAGTCAGTCGGAAGTAGTCAGAAGACAAAGTAAGCAGAATGAAGACTTTTTCATTTAAAGTCGCCAGGAGCGTGAGGCTCTCAGACGCTGTGTGAACATGATGGAGTGACAGAGAACACATGCGTGCGCGACAAAATAATGTGAATTATTTGTTATGTGTTTACGTGTTTACAAAAGAAGACGTGTACTGTACGTGTGCCTTGCTCATTGCTAATTTGCAGTCAGTTATCATTATAGTAATGATAATTATAAAATTTTATTTATTTGCTCTTCGCATCAAGGTCCTTATGTCTAAGTACCTAGTACAGTTTGGCTAATATTCTTATCCTAGAGACCTAGTATCTGAAGTAGTTTTTACAAAACCTGGGTTGTAAATAAGATTTATTTGTTGTGATTATTATCTACTATACTGGGACTAATTTATTAATTTGAGCGTCATCAGAATAAGTCATAGATAGAATATTACAAGAATTAAATTACAGTATACATAATGAACTAAGAGACGGACAAAGTTATTAACAGTGTCGGGCACTTTTGTCGTGAACCTAAAACAATTAAGAACAATTAAATTAACATAGAACACGCAGTTCATGTGGCCAAATGGAAAAATAGTATTTAAAATTTTAAGAATTTCGATAATTTTATGTAATCCTCCCAATTCATATTAAGGGGGCGTAGACATAGAGACCCTAATTCCTAATAATCAATGTGAACTTTTTTTTTTTTTTTATACATTTATTTAACAAATTAAGTACAGTGTTATCTTCTAATCTTCCTGCCAAACTGCGATACAGTTTATCGGCAGAAATAAACCGAGCGTTACTTAATTTATATACCTATCTTGTTCCGTACGGTGATGACGGCTGCGTATGCGGTGTTTGTCAGTCCGCCTGTCACATAGGTCTTTGATATCAATGATAAGGGAAAAAGTAATCAAATAGGGTATGAAACCATGACGTCACATTGCCATTTGATCTCATTCCTTGACAAGTTGTCATTATTTATTACTTTTAAATGGCAATGGTATTAATAAATACCAGTAAAACCAGTACTGGTAAAAAATACCAGTACATTTTTATATACCCCGCTACCCATCCACTTCCATATGAGTATTGTATACATATGCTGTTATTTCTTAATTTGTACATTCTATCCTGGTACAATAATGTGTTTTTGTATTGTATTGTACAGTACCTGTATTGTGTGCTGTACCGTATTGACTCGACCTGCGCTTAGAAGCTAGTTTGCGGAAGATCGCATTCATTGTCATTAAAGGCAATCTCCGGCAATTGAAGGCGCGGAGCTCTCACGGCTAGGCGGCTGTCTGCGCACTTTTCATGCTCCATTTTATTTTTTGCTGTCGAATACTACGAGTACTTTAATAATCATAGTTACGTGAAGATATTTTTAATTATGTCATGTAAGTGGGGAAGTAGTATAAGTAAGAGAAAAATTCTTCGGTACAGATAACTACTTAGATTAAAATATTAATAATACCAATCTATATTTGGTAGACATATATCTACTATAGATCTTGTATCTATAGGGATAAGTCTGACTAACCAGTCCAACTTCTCATACAACAAGACATTACACTCTATGTACATATATAGATAAACGGCACACGCACATTTGCTAAGAATTCAGATCAAATCTGCACTTTTAGGGTTTTTGAAATATTTAGAAAAGCCAACTTAGTAACTTTCTCTTTCTATTTTTATCGTAATGATTACAGATAAAACTCTGTATGGAGAACTTTGTTAGTAGATCTTTGAGAGAAACCCATATAACCTCATGCTGATTAAACCGTTATAGCGGTAAAAATTATATAGGAAATAACTGTGTAGAAAATCCACACCAACAGAAAATTATTATCGAACTATAGACGTAGGGAGTTATAGTCCTTAAAATAGATATTATTTCTAATGTCTAGCTCTAAAAATCAAATATATTAATGCTTTTTTACATGGACACTCGGACATCGAAATGGTACGATCATTCAGTGGAAAAGCTGTAAGTAACCTCGTGACCCATTTTTTGTGCCGTCCGACGCACGAAATACAATGTAGAAATGCCTAATACCAAGTGATAGAGTCGTATCTACATCTAAATTTGGATTCTATTTGAATATTCTCTAAATGTGTTTAAATATTAGATATGATCGTGACTTTAACGTTATAACGTCATGTTAACCACGTGATTGATAATAATCAAAATTAGCTGTTATTAAATAACACAGGAAAGTTAGAAACTAATAGTACTTAATTAGTTATAGCCGGTGCCACATCATAGGATAATACATGCATTACGAATTATTCTAAAATATAATATTTTAGCCTCTAAACTTGAGATTAATTATAATGCAGAAGTGACTAAAGTCGTTAGGTGTTTTGTGTTACCTTTAGGACTTTTGTAAAATAATGAGTCAAGTCTCTGAGCTAAACTAAGCATAACAAAAATAGCTCTTCCAGGGGTTTTAAAGATCTCGTATGAAACGAACACCATAACATATTAATTTATAACGAAATATTATTTATTATAAACACTCAATTTAATTTTAATAGCTGTAGAAGATACAATAACATAACACACAATACACATTCGGACAGTCGAGCAACGTTTCATCTATTAATACGTTCGGTAAACGTGACTTTATATTAGACTGGGCTTAAACATTTTTTTTTTAATTATTTTTTAGCTCTACAACGGTACTATTTCGTAGAGTTAAAATGTTTGAATGTGGTGTGAAATAAACAAGATGATGTTTACGCTTCCAAATACTGAAAACTGCACCTAATTACTAATTAGGTTTGATCATAAAGATAAAGGTATTTGTTTTACTTAAATATACATGGCAGCTTGGGAACTTATATAAAATCTTTGTTATAAAATATAGCAAATTAGATCACATGGTATTAAATTATGAATAATATTACGTTAGCTTTTTTGTGAGAGCCGTTTTAATAGGTTCTAAAAAACTTTTATTAAGTAAGGAATAATCTCATTAGGTTTGTACTTTAATTATATAATTGTAGGCGACTGTTATTATATTTAAACACGCTAGTTTACTTTTGAAATTGGAGTTGATAGAGATCTAACAAGGATGATTAAATGCTTATTCATCACTTAATGTGCTGACCGTTATTACACTAATGTTAATATTTGAATATTACCTTCCACTTTAGAGTTTGTTTATGAGATTAAATAAAAAGTTATTTTATTCTTAAAACACCTAAAAATAATATCAGGAATGTTTTATTGTTAGAGGTTGTTGCAATTGAAATGTTCTATTGCATAGAAAGTTTCTTGTTAGAAGGTGCTGGTGTGTTTCTGTTATGGTTGGCTGCAACGCTGCAGGCGACCCTGTGTCAGCCTAGTCAGCCGGCATTCATCGGATTGACGATTACGCCCTAGAAAATAAACGCTTCGCAACCTGGAGCGATGGCATCGGCAGTATTATTTTGGTTTAACGGATCAACGAGATCGGTCAATAGCTCCTACAGGGTAGGTAGCATACTCATAAAATGCCCGGTAGTGCTTCCGTACAATTTCAGGAAAACGTAAAACATAGTAAGTACTTATTCTGTATTAAAAATCTCACCTAACAGTAATCAGCTGTGCTTCGGTTTACCAACACAGGTTAAAGCAAAGGTTTAATATATGTATGTCTCACAACACTGAATTTTGCCAAACACTGACCGGCAGTCAGGCACATAACAGTTGAATAATAATTGTTTATATTTTGAAAACGTGTTACGTTACGATTTATTGTTTCGGCGGAACAGTTTTGCACGTTGGGTTAGTGCACCGGCGGCGGTCGCGGCACTGACGTCCGCGTGCGCGCGCGCCGCCTTATCGACAAGCCTACGGCTCCCGATAAGCCAACTGTCCAACTATTGTGAACTCTCATAAACTGAACTTAGCGATGCGCCGGCGCCGCGGCGCAAGCAACGAAACGCTGCGTAACGTGCGTGAGGCCGCCTGCGACAGTATTCTTAGAGCAATTATAGCAGCGCCTGTCTATGCCTATGAACTACAAGTACTTTACCTATAAAAGTAACGTTGTAGGTTGTAATGTAAGGCCCATGCGGCCCATTGCAAGGCACAAGGCGTTCGCCAGCACCAGAACTGAGGTGGCCTGGAACGTCGTGGAGTGTAATACGTTGCTCGAGTGGTGGAGGAAACCCGAGGATTGAAGGTGGTTTGTTACACGTTCTCTTGTAATCCGAAATATGGAAGCCCTCACTTTTCAGTAGCAGTTGCTCATCCAACTCGCGACCTTGTCCGACGTAGCTCAACTTTGTCGGTTATTTCGGACTAACACAAATTTATAGCCCGTGGGTTATAAGTGCTTCGTTTCACTTCCTATAAGTACCAACATCTATATTTAAATTCTAGCAAGCGACAGCCTGGTATCGAGGACAAAACAAAATACGTAAAGCTTTTAAAATTTTCCAACATTGAATCAATTCTCAGGTCATCTATTAAGAAATCCGTTGAAATAACATATTATTATCATGGTTACTCCCTTGTTATTAAGGTAATCAGTCAAAATAATCAATTTATTAGGTTAAGAATAGTTTTACACACAAAAACTCTAAAATATACTGGGCATTTAAAAAAAAGTTATAGAGCTGTATGAGGTCACGGTCACTGTCACCCGAGGTATATCTGCGCCGCGGGCGTCTTAAAATATATCTACTTTCTTTTACGCTAGAGAAGAAGTAAACACGTGTTATTAGTAGGCCATTGGAATTGGAACATTCAAATAAAACAATATTATTTTTTCTTATCCAATTTCTGCTTTCAATACAGATTCTTAATTATAACCGTTGCAACCAACAACTATATCTTAGCAACCGGGCATGCAGTCCCACCATCCACTGCCGCCCATGTACATTCGTCATAAATCTCGAATAGGACTTTTCGAGGTACTGTTAGTTAATTAGTCATTTTAGTATAAGGTGTTAATAAGAATATTGGTTGGTAAGTATTCGTGAGTGCTAGCACTGTGGCAGTTAGTAATCATTAGTATTTTTCCTATTTGAAGCTGGGCACGGATGCATCGCTACCTCTGAAGATTGAGGTGGTCGCCTCTTGGGTAACCGGCATACCCTTCCGCCCGAAAAACCCTTCATTCCACGGCAGAAATGGTTGTGGTGTTGATACCACTGCAGACGAACCGTATACAGGTTCTACCACCTATTTTTGATGAAATTTATTAAAACGTCAAAGCCAAGACGAAAAACTTGACATATTATAACATAACCTTGTACATGTACTTAAGCGCGAGTCCCATTTATTAGTTGCGTCGAAAAGTCAAAACAGACTAATTGCAAAAGAAGATCTGCTTCGATCATATTTTCTCTTATTGAGATTAATCAACGAAAGCTTCGCAATCATAAGAATTCGAGATACAAACCGCTTAAACCGTACCCTGGTTTGAAGATTTTATTTTTATTAAGTACTTATATTCAAATTAAAAAAAACTGTTTGCATTGAATACGAATCTTTGTGTTTGTGGAGTTTCTATGACGTATGTCTGTCATTGTATGTGCATGCAGCGGTAAATGTCCGAAATATTGGCCCATTATCAATATTAACTAACAATTTGGGTCTGCGAACCCTATTTTTTTGTTGTGAAATTGTAATCTTTTGGAAAAATAGTCGAAGCAAGCTTCGACTATTACGGCAGGCCGTAGTTTACCTTCGTAATAGTAAAAAATGAGGCTGTTCGTTAAGCCAAGTGGAGCAGAGCAAGTCATTGCAACTCAAGTAGGTAGATGACAGCTTTTGCAACAATAAAACGGTTGTTTATGAAATACTTAATGGGCTATTTGACTGATTTCTGGAAACTAACTATTAACCATTACTAACCACTACTAACCGGACTTTCACTAACACCAACTAACAGGACTTACAGTCACTAACAGACCTTTCTCCCATAGTCCTTATACTAACGAATACTGACTAAATAACATTCCGATTAATAAATTAAGATTGACGACGTACTCTATACTTGAAATAAACACCTGATAAACTACTATTGTGTTTTTATAGTCACCCAGTCCTGATACGGTGACACGTGTGTATATTGTGCATAGAAGGATGAAAATTATTATTTCACAACAATTATTTTCCACAAAAATGTCAACTGCCAATTCAAAGTGACTCGGTGGCGCGTTGGTCAGTGACCCTGCCTGACGAGCCGTGGGTCCAGGGTTCGATCCCCGGGGCAGACATTTATTTGGCAGATAAATTTTTGTAGGTACTCGGGTCTTAGTCGTTTAATTATGTTGTGTTTTCTGTGTGTGTCCGCCACCCGCAACACACGGAATCCTAGTGCGGGGGTGTGAATGTGTAAGCGTTTAAAAAAAAAAAGTGTATGACAATTCTTGGACTTTGGACTGTACAGAATGTTGCTATGTTAATCTCAAAAAAAGTCCCCTCCTGTCAACTCTCACGTGCCCTGGTTTTATCTATACTATCTAATGGTCATAGTTCCCTAAAATATTTTAATTTAATAGGAATCGAACCTTGGCTGTGAGTGGAATACAAATGTATAAATGTAAAATTTTTCGGGACTAACCTACATTAAATGGAAAATCACACGGGAACTGATAACATGGGTGTGTGCAAGTATTGCAGTCTATGGAAGCCAACGAGTTAACTAGTTTGATTACAAGTAAACGATTAAAATTATCACAGCGGATTACGTGTTTATCCGAGGTCCACCACAAAGTAGTTATAGTGTATTAAGCAATGTCTTCCCATATCGGTGTTCCCTGTGACAAATAAACATTATCTTACTTCTTAATAATATAATAAATACGAAAATTTGTCTGTTTGATACACATTTACAGTTAAACCATACAACTGATCACAATAGTTACTTTTAAACCCGAATATTGACCATACATTTAAAGCGGGTGAAGTCGCCGGCAACAGCTAGTAATAATATATTTAGTGCATTCATCTTCCATCCATTCATCTATCCATCCATCATCATATTACTCGTTTAGATAGGTACTCAGGTCGTTTATTCGCGAGTAAATCTATTCAAGCATGTAACATTTTATTCAAACTTTTAGGTCAAACCTATCAATGAAATGAAATGAAACGAAATAACACGAAATGAAATGAAATGAAATTATATATTTCGTCATAAGGTACAAGCGGCACACTCGACGAACTCTAACGACTCGAATGGCCTTACTAAGTCAAGGGAATTTTGGCCAAAAATCTTACGTGGCCGTAACAGGCTGTTGAGAATTTTAAGAAGCTCGGCATAAAAGGTGAACAATAAAAAGATGAAGATGAAGAAATATGTCAATGGTGTCATTGACAAAAATTTTAAGTGATTTTGTGTCACAAATAAATACATATCAATAAATTATAAAAAAATTCAGGATGCTTAAAACCGTGTGTAACTCTACTCCAATTCCGACAGGTAAGCTTGATCCGTATTATCACGTAACGGGATTTACTTGTTGCTAAAGCAAATATTATTTCAAATTTTATCGAAACCTTCAATATTTATCATTTGCTATATACATTGAGCAATAATATTATCTTCAACGCTTCTACACACATACTAACTACCTGAGGCAATGATAGACATAACGACTCTTTTTAGCTTAGACCTTGGACTTATCAAATACGTATACCAAATATTTGAATATTTTCACACTCTGAGAATATAATGTTATATTTTTGCTTTAGACTTGAACGGCCCCAAAAAACGAATACTTCGACCTCCGGGCTCCTTCAACAAGAGGGCACATTCAGTTAGTCCTGTTGCAATAAGAACGCGCGTATGACCATTTTAATTGTAAAATATCTATAAGTAATATCTATAAGTAATTGATGGCTATTTTTTTTAATTGGTATATTATCGATTCAATACAAAATTAATTTTATAAAATCAATCATCCTAATATTCAACTATAATAATCATAGTTTTATGTTTACGTGTAATATGAACATTACAATACAATACAGTTAGTCTCAATTTAAGATTTAACCGTGTAATATTTAACAGACTCTGAATGTGTAATATGTGTATTATACAGACTTCCACAGATTACTCCACCTCCGTTATTCCTTTTTGTAAACGAGTGACTAATGTGTTTTTTTTTCTGAGAATTACTTGAACCTAAATCATAATTCGATTTGTTTTTATCTCGACGTATCGGAATGTGCGGGTTGCATGTTACAATAATGATTTGAAGTTATGGACGATTGTTTTTAAAATATCTGTAGGTATTAATATTTTACAGAGTCCTAACTACAGGCTTAGAGCCCCAAAGGATAGACGATGTCAAAGTTTATCACCATCAAACGTAAGTTAGTAACCGACTTCAGAAAAGGCAAAAACAAAAATCTAATTATATTTAGTTTGAACTGTATATTTTGTCTTGCGCTTGTGATTGAAGGGTATCTTTTATCTCAAAAATTTTAACAGCATATGGCTGAGAAACCGCTTGAACAAGCAGATTATGCACAAGAAAGTGTTTCTACTCCAGAAACGATTAACTCCAACCCTTATCAAAGCTATGACAAACAAGAACCAGGTAAGTACTAAGCAATTTTTACTGCCGAATATTTTGAAAATCATGAAATATCAACGACATTTGGACTTAAATTAATATTGTTGATTTACAGAAAAAGATATCGTTATTCCACAGTGCATTATAACAAAGACTATGCGTGCATTAGCGACAAAGAAAAGAGAGTTTATTAAATTGCAAAAAGCCATTATATCGCAGCAGGTAAGAATATAATTTGGTGGTCTTTGTAAGTAAATATGGTAACCACATATAAACTCTTTTACACTACGTCATTGCAGAACTCACTGTTAGAGCAGTATGCCTCGCTGAAAGAGCTAGAATCCCGGGCCGGAATACCCGATAGTTCGGTTGGGGAGATGCGCATTCTATCTGTGAGGGGCTGGCCTGCCCACGATTTGCTTTTGCTCGTGAGACAAGACCTCGATATGCCAAAAAACTCCGAAATAAGTGGCGTTTTCGGTAATCAATGCTTATAATTAGAAAGTGTAGGTACCTATTTATTTACTGTCTCCACGAAAGTCTTCTGAATGAGTGGTGCCAATAATATTGAAGACCCTTGTCTTACAACAATTGTGTTTCGGTCGGAAAGGTGTGGATGCCGGCTACACTTATACAAGAGGCGAACATCTTAATCCTCAGGGATAGCAACCCATCTGTGACCAGTAGGACTATTATTGACCACTACTAACTGGACTATCACTAACACCGACTAACAGGACTAACTAACTAGCTAACTAACAGTCCTTTCTCCCATAGTCCTTATACTAACGAATCGGACCAACTTATATTCCTATTAACATGTTATACTAACTGGACTAACATCCCCAGCTCCTATAACGGTCCTATTCGAGGTTTGTCACAAATGTCACAGGTGGCAGCGAATGGGTGGGTGCCAGGCTCGTTTAGGCTAATCACAATGGTCGTCACCCCATCCACAGCCTTCTTCTGGGCACGGCATATTTTCTTAACTTAAACTTAAGTTTTTTATTTTACTACTAACGGATTCGTGAGTGTTAGTATTCATTTAAGCTATGTATACCCACGTTGATTTATTCGGTTATAAATGCACATAAAATATTAAAGTTCATAGGTATTTTCCTTGGATTTGAACCGCGGGCTTCCGAGTAGGAAGCCAAATTAATGTCTATAATATAACCGCTTATTAAAAGTAATGTTTGTATGTTACATAATGCTGGTACCTTAAAAGCCTTTTAATTTAGAAAATTCTATTGTAACATGTTACAAACATTATTATTATTATTTATTATTTATTGTGTGCCTAAATCTAGGTTTTACAAAGAGCGAATAGTATCTGTTCGGGAATCGTTTATGTCTAGTGTATGTTGATGCAGGCCCGCAAGTACTGCAGCAGTTGCAAGCTCAGCTGAACCCGATCCCGGAGGAGCTGCTGGGCGTGGGAGCAGAGCTTATGGCGCGGCGTATCGAGCTACTTAACTTGCTGCGCAGCAAGCACCGCTCGGACCGCGCTGGCTTTGGAACGGTACGTGTTTAGTAGCTGCAGAGCGTGGGGACAAAAACCGGAGTGCTTATCTTGGAATATCGTAACGTCAGTCTCAGAATCATAGTTTTCCGCAAACCAGCTGAAACGAAATAAGGATGCCGAGTGACGACGGCCTGTTACCAAAATTAAATAATAAATACACCTCTATTATATTATTATTATTCCACTCGCTACAACCTATTAGCGGCCCTCTTTAGGGCACGGCTCTCTCTTCCCAAATGACGCGCCAGGAATGGTAGGCTACCATGCTACTCCAGTGGCGTTTGCGGATAGATATAATTTTAAGCATAATTATATTTTATTTTAGGCATCATTAGGAAAATACTCAGTATGACTTTATTTTGTTAAGTAAAAAAACATTTGACCTTAAAACACAGTCCGATGTCGTAATGATTGCATTTTAAAATACTTCTTCAGAACTTAGAGTGGAAAACCAAGATTCTAGAGTTTGACAATGAAACCGAACAATTACATCGGATGGTGGCAGGCACCGCAGAAAATTTAAAAGCTAAAGTAAATTATTCTCTAAATCTTGCGAAGTAAGCATGAACATCACTGTTAAATTGTAAAATGTTTACCCTTATATCATTTCGTTAATAATTTATAATTAAAAAAAATAAGGATTCCATGGAGAGATCGCGAAACAATGGTGAAAAAAATAGAACGATTGCAAAAGGAGTTACTTATTGTGCAATATAAAATTGAAGAATTAGCAAAAAAAGATGAAGATACTAAAGATATTAAAGATTATGCAGCGGAAGTTAACCCCAACTACCAGGTCTGACATTTAAACGCTTTCAATATCTAAAATATATAAAATATAGAACACTGTGTGATATTCTTCCATCCGATATAAACAATTCATCGGTAACTTAAATGAATAATTTTGAACACAAGTTCTGTTTGTTTCCGCTAATTATACTTGAAATATGTGATAGGCGAAGTGTGAAGAGTTAAATAAAGAAAGAGCTGCTCGGGAGGCCTTGAAGGAAGTGGTGTCCGCTGCAGAGAGCATGTTGCGTGTGGCGCGCTCGCGCATCGGTACGCTCGAGCGACAGCTCAAAGAAACACGCAACGAGCTTGAAGCTGCAAAGCGCAAGCATAAAGATCTCGAGCAATTGGTAAAGTTTAAGATTATGAAATTAAATTGTTCGTGTTCAAATTACCAACATTATTCTATTGTTAAAATCACATTACACAGTATCGTCACCGTGAAACAAGCTATGATGCACGCTCGAGGAAATTAATAGAAGTTTCGAAAACAGGGGAAATTACGATCGAAACTTTGTCTCGTCAACGCGATGCGCTTGAAAATAGGTTGGGATTTAACTAATTTTATGATTCGTTGTTATTGATATACAATTGTAAGTGTGTAATTCTTTACAATAAATTCGCTAGAGTCAGAGAATTGCGAGAGCAGGCAGAAGAGGCGGAACGAGCGGCAGAAGTGCGGGATGCAGCGGAGCGAGCGCGCGCCGTCTCGCTCCAGGTGAAGGTAGCGGAGCAGGTGCCATTTACAAACTATATTAAATATGAATTAAATATAAAAAGGTAAAATTATATGAAAATCTTCAAAACAGTGATTTCTACGAACATTTAGTTTAGCAAGTTTGTAGTAATATTTTGGTATTACACTCCATTCTAACCGGGAATGTAGCTTACATGACCTACCTAAACTTACCTACTCACTAAACCTAGGAACCTAAGTTAGTTGATTGATAAAGTAGTAACCATGATTATCATGATATTATGATTTCAATACTTCAAATACATAATATCTAATAAGCTAAAATTGTAAGAAAAAGGACAACATGACAGCGGCGATGCGCATTGAGGAATTGGAAGGACGTGTAAAGGAATTGGATGAACAGTTAAACTCCATGCGCGAGCGCTCTGTTAATCTTGTCGACTTGGAGCGAAGACGATGCTTGGAATATGTGCCTACTAAAGGTATAATTTTATGCAAATAAACACAACAGTAGGTAGAGTAGTTTTAATAGTATAGACAACAACAAAAATTTGAAAAACCTCGGAATTGGATTTATCATTAACTAAACTATAGGCATTAGCAATCGACCATCGTTCACTGCTCGGCACTCTCTACTCAGAATCGACCGTGAAAAGACAAATGGAGGTCGAATTAGACAATAATTTAACATGATTTGATGAATATTGATAGGTTTGCAAAAATCCAGACTTTTTAGACTCTTTGGCAATAAAATTGAATCACTTTTATATTAGCTTACTAAAATCTGACATCAATGTGAAACATATTTAATTCATGATCAAGTCGTTTTTTTTTGTATTAAGTATTTTGATTTCATTACTATAAAATATTTTTAAAGAAAATGAGCCATCTGATAGAGAAGTGGACATTTGGAAAGAGTTACAAATAACCAGAGTGGCATTGGGGCGTGCCGAAGAAGAACTGCGTCAAAGTCGTGCTGACAAAGACAGCTTTTTGGAATCCTTGGCTAAAATTGCGGTATGTTTACTAACTAATAAAACAATAATAAAGAACGGGCATCTATCTATACTATAATAAAACTCAAAGGGCACTTATTCTGTGCATTTAATATTTTTTCAAAATTTCGATTAGGGGGTGCTTATATAACGAGATGGAAGCCAAAAACATATTTTTTTTTTTTATTGTCTGTCTGTCTGTCTGTCCGGGCATCACTTGAAAACCAGTGAACGGATTTGATTGTTACTC
>DWLO01001102.1:0-16210 GCA_018245335.1 Dalla quadristriga
GGTAACTAAGAATTTTCGAGAGAGAAGCATTCGTTCTTTACGTAACTATGATAGAGTGCCTATTTGGTATACTCCTAATAGCCCGACAGTATCGATAGCAAGATTGCATACACGTACGACACTATTTTAGCCGAGTCAAAGAATCGATAAGCCCGATGAATTAAATATGCCGTTATTGATTTTCAATCGAGTGCAAAACGCCCTCAAGGTCAAATATATCGCTCTTCACCTTTGCACGTGCTGTATTCATAATAAATTATGGTTCTGTATTCTGAGTAAATTCATTAAGTAATTTATTATTTTCTAGGGGTGCTCGCGACTTAGTGTGCAGGAAACAAGTGTGAAAAGATGTTATAAATGCCAACGTTGGGTTATAGGCGTTATGAGCTGTAACAAAAAATCGTTTAAGAGGAGGCCTCTTACACAAGAAGAGGCTTATTACAATTGTCACCACCCCTCCCCTTCCCGCGGGTGTTGTAGGAGGCGACTCAGGGAATATAACGGAGAACGAGCAGCAGCGTCCTCTGTGCAGCTTCCACCATCTACTGCGATCACAAGCCGTCTTTTTCATATAACTTATACATATAATTTAATATAAGTACCTAGATTTGTACAGAGAAAAAAGGCGAAAACAATTATTGCCATTTTATTCTATCAAAAATTAGGTTTGTGAAAAGTAAAACATAAGTTAATGTTCGTAATTTTATTGTCAACGATGATATCGAAGCTCTTTTTGCAAAAGTTTACCTTCAATCGTTGAAAATGTTGGAATGTGCGAGCGAGATAGATGCGAAACGTGATAGTCCTCTTATAACGTTCCATAACTCGTCAACGATTCCCACACAACATTCTGAAGAACAAAAACTTACTACTCACTACCAGAACCGGTTCAAAAATACACAACTAGGTACCTACTTCTTAAAACCCCAAAAAAAAACATGAAAACTTGACATCTTAAAGTTAGAGAAACCCTACTTCAATAAACTTAAGGTTTAAAATTCGGTAACGCGATCATTTTCGCCGAACGTCTACAACAAAGTTTAGTACCGCAATCAAGAGGATACAACTGACTGGTACAATTACTACGTACTTAAAACAGTGCGCGTGCACTGAATGCACTAGAAGTATTGAAACAATCGACTTTATTTACCAATCGCCGCCCGACAGCGAGTCAGCCGGATAGATATACACCTAGGCTATTTTACACCTATAACCTACCTCAACGTGCTACATGATAAGGTGTTTTATGTACACAGACAGCTTTCAGTCGCTATTTGTAGTCAATAATTAAATTATAAAAAATAATCAACAACCCGACTACAAGAGTAAGTACATCTAAACAGCACAACACAATCCGTAAACGAACAAAAGTTACCGACATCGCTTAGAGTTAGCGAAATGAAGTGGCAATGGTCAGGTCCCGTCGTTCGAAGGACTGACAAACCGGTGGGGAAGAAAGGTCCTCGAATGGAGACCACGACTTGGAAAAAGGAGCACAGACCGCCCTTCGACAAGGTGGACTGTCAAAGCTAAAGAAAACAGCGGTTAGCAGCTGGATTCAGAGGGCGCAAGACCGATCGGAGTGGCGTAGATGGGGAGGCCTATGTTCAGCAGTGGACCCCTAAAGGCTGATTGATGCATTGATGAACATGTTATTAGGCCTTGGCCACAAAACTAACGAGGAAATGGTCGCGGGATGCGACTTGCTGGCGTCACGCGTCTACTTCATGCAATACGCAAGACCCAAGACCACAAGACCAAGGCTTGGAAATGACTTGCTTCAATTGCTCCGCCATTTTGATTATCGCTATATTAAAATAACCAATTCGTCTATAATGATTATTCCGGGTCGCGTCACCAGTGAATTGAATCATGACTCACGGCCAGTAATTGGACTCACCAGCTCGTTATAGCGAAGCGGAAACTGCGCGATTTCATTGTTTATTGCTGCGAAAGCGACGGTCTGTTAACGCACTCGTTACGTGGACGAAACGAACCGTTCAGCCATTCATCAGTACCAGAAGCGATCATAGCTTCGCGGCTTGTGGCATTTCTGAGAGCTGTTGCACACAGACAGCTGTAGCCGTCGACACTCCTACCGCAGCTGAAGTAGATATCGCGAGTAGGCAAACGTATGGTGGGACGACCTCCCGCCAAGTTCTCCCACGATCTGCGCAAGACGGCGGGAAGCAAATGGATGCGAAGAGCCGAAGATCGGGCTCAGTGGAGTGCCTTGGGAGAGGCCTATGTTCAGCAGTGGACTGATGTTGGCTTAAGAAAGACAAAGAGAGAGCGAGAGCCGTTTCCACTGGCCTACCTCGACTGAAGTCGACAGCAGCTGCCGAACAGCATAATATGCAAAGAGCTCAATCGATCGACAAGGTTAAGTTAGTAACCTGGTGGTGGGGATGGTGATTAACGTTCCACGCCTCGTCAGTGGTGAAGAGAGCCATTCCCTGCAGTGAGCCGCTAAAGGGTTGAAGTCAGTTCCTGCAGCACCGTGCGCAGTAAGGCACGCCAGACGTCTCACTGTACTTCAAATTCCGAACGCAGCAAATCCATAGATAATCTGTAGACCACACACTTACAGAAGTTTCCCGTCTGAAACTGTCTTTGATTTGCCCCGAAGTTGTGTTACGAACCGCGATTCCGAATTTGAATTCCGAATGCATGTAACCTTAACGGGCAAATTTTTTTGTAGATGTTACTAACACAGAGCGATCACTTCTCCACGCGACCTTGGCATTCCTACAGGATAAATAAGAGATAAAGAGAGGAACGCCTTTGAAGTAGTCGATTGAGTCTTTTTGTTACGTCAACACTGCACATCACGTGCACAGAACATGGGAATTCAGGCACGGAACTAGCAAACGTGATTGCGGCGGTCGCGAGAACATTACAAATCCGAGCCGACTGAGACGGAACACTTGCCTTAGGCCGCCACGCTGTATCCCCGAGCGACCTGTCGCTTCCTTTCGGTCCTTACAACAGCGACGACCTAAGCCAAGGTCCGTACCTCAAAGAAGGTGCCTGTAGGCGATAGAGAGAGAGAAGAAACACATCGCACGCTTAATGATATACGGGCTTAACTAAAAAAAGTATATTTTTGCGAAATCGCAAAAAAGCATTCTGCAATAAAAGACACCCATGTTACGCTGTGTCCACAAAGAAGACGAATTTCGTGGTAATTTCAATTTCAAATCAAAGATGACGTTAACAGAAGCCTGTGAGTATGCGTAACTCAATTCGAGCCTATGTCTTATTATTGTGTTGATGTTCTTTTCTTGTTGTGACGTTTCTCAAGTGTATACCTTATGATGAAATAAAAATATTGGTTGATTAGGTCTGTATATCGTTACGAGTGCGACAAGGACGGAGAAAATTTGTGTATTGAATCTTAGACAAAAATCGGTAATCCTTGGTCATTTCGTTCTTGTTATATCAATATATAAATCAAGATACAAGAGTGACAATCAGTATAAAAATAAAAGCGCTCAAAAAGTATTGCTAACAGTGCCCTTAGGTTCATACAATTCCCAGTTTCGCAGGAGAGGCCAGATTTCTCCGAATTGTTCTGGATCACTTAGGGTAACTAACCAATGTGCCACGCACTAAATAATTTGACACATCATAATCGTTAAGGTACACTGCAAAAACGAACACTTAAAAGCCAATAAAAACAAAAACGTCTACATAATAAAATCATTTATCATAGCTTTAAATCATACAAATACAGGTTTAACATTATCTTAGCAAATATTGCAAAATAACTAGCTTCAACGTTGCACTCAAATAAAATACCTCTTTATTGTTAAGTGGAAAGAGATCGGAATCCGTTAACAGACACATTTTACAATTGTATGACTAACAGGAAAAAGAAAATTTAGCAAAACACACCTTAAGCCGTAACAATTGGGTGGGATTTCGATTGCAGTGTCTGTTTTGTCCATGAGTACACGAGCACTACAGTTGCACTCACGGTTTTAGGGTCATTACAAGTCAATATGGAACGAAAACCTAGTCAAATGTAGGCTTTGGATGATTTATTCTTTATATTATATTAAGTAGTCCAATAGTGCTTGCATTTGAATACATTGATAAATGTTATGCATGAAATAAACATGTATCAGCATACTCTAAACATTCAAACTATACTTGATTCAATGAAGGTTTTCCCTTCCAAACACATTCCTGAATTTGTTAATCAATAACTGCGGAATACTTGGACAGATTGGAGTGGATAACATAGATAGTTTTATCCTAAAATACTTTACCCTTTTTACTTTGAATGATACATATTATAGTCCATGTATAAATCGCACATAAGGCACAGGACCGGTCAGAGTGGCGACGATTAGTGGAGGCCTATCCAGCTGTGGACTTCTAAAGGCGGATGGATGGATGGATGGATAAATTCTAGCTACACTAGAGCTAAAAAGACTGATATCCCAGTAAATTTTGTCGATCAATGGCCATAATCGAATACAATAGTGATATTTAGGTAAGTAATATGTAACGTAGGTTCCTACATGAAGTTTTACTAGGAAAGATGAGGGTGCAAGTTGGCAGGATAAGCGAAACAATAACTTATAGTGTTATTGGAATCAGTAGTATGACTGAAGACCTTATATTAAGTTTCAATGAGACAAATTATGTGCTTGAATTTGTATTTAGACATATAGTACTGGTGTAACTGATAGCAAAGATAAAATTACTGATTGGTTATCTAAATCTCATAATTTGGGCATAGCAAGAACGAAAACAAAGAATGCAAACTTCTGCCCAAACACAAAGGACATAACCAGTACCTAATTAAATCAGATTCATAGTATGGGGATATAAATGTAAGGAAACAATAAACGAGAAAACTGACTTACCAAATTGGTATAATCGTGATCGCTTACGCCACGGTTTCATGTAATTACCACTGCACTACTACTTTAGCTAAACAAAAAACACGTAACAATAGTCACAGTAAAGTTATAATTTCTGGTCACCAATATTCGAACTGTAAACAATGAAAAGCTCACAGAATTCAACACAAAACACAATAAGCACCTTCGCTGAAAATTGTATTCACCTTCGTAAATTCGTTGTTAAAATAACATAAATCTGACTGACTGACACTCGTTCTGACAGAAATGCCTTTATTTATGACAAAAGAAAAGGAGAAAACGACTTATTTTTTGACAGAAGCGATAAACCTTATTATAACAGATTATAAAGACCACAGGTAATAAATAAAAAATTAAGTTATTAATTATGGAATATATTTTTTATTTAATAGACACCCTGCTTTTTAACGTAAAAAAGTAATTAAAAAATAGAAAAAGATTGCACAAATAATACCTGCATTTAAAAAAAAATATATATGTCAAAATGTTCAATCATATGGAAATAAATACTGTTTCCGAACGACTACTAGTGATGCCCAAACCGGTAAACATCGAAAAATTATTCGAAAACCTAAGAGAACAAAGTTCTTCATAATTTTTCATTTGATATGTTAACCAAAATATAACTATAGCGTCCCATCAATATTACTGAAAAAAATACACACAACGTGCTAGAGATGTGTTCATGGTACAAAGGACTTATTTCCGGTAAACACTAGTCAAGTCAAGTCAAGATTTGCTAACATACTGGACATGCGCATGAAATAGCAGCATAACATAAAAAGTAAATATATTGATTTTTCGGGCTAAAGGAATTCGAATTCACTATTATTACATCTAACATAAATTTACAATGTTTGTAATAATGTGTGTTTTCCTCTCCACCAGTATTGTTGGTATATGTAGAAGTGATCAAAATGCAGTAACATTTACATTTAAGGAGTATCAATATAAAGACTCCCCTAAAAACGTAAGTAATTAAGTAAGTAAGTATTTCGTTGCATACCAATTCTCAAAGATCACGGCATACCAGTATCAGTAATTTGAATTCACTCCCCGTATATTTTGGTCTGCTTTGTACTTTGTTTCCTACTCAATCTGATTGGGTTGTTTATTTTCCACTAACGAACTGCTGAAAATTGCAACTTAGCAATATAAATTAAATAAAGAAATAAAATAAAGGCAACGAATATGGCATGATGTGATCCACGCATATTGTCTCTGCGCGCATCTTTTAAATCAAATTACATGTTCTTAACTAATTTTCTTTAAGTACCTAATTAGTTAATTTTATTTCCAGGAAATGACATTTCGAGAGTTTGAATCCGCCTGTGAACAAAGTAGCGCATGCAGCCACATGAATGGACTGACGCGAACTCGTTGCATTCGAGAATGCGTTTCACCATCCTGCTACCGGGAGCTTTACTTAACCGATCCTGTAAATATTTTAATCCTTATTTTTTATCATGCCCAAAATATATTATTGAGATCATCAGTACTCTACTTAAAAATCGTTCTAAATTTATCAACTTTTCTATTCAGCCAACTTATCTCTACATAGCCGAAACCTATTCAATGGAACTATTTGTGCGTTAAATAAGGAATTCCTCTTACCCTACCCATATAGCAATATTCTTTCTTTAAACACATGGACAACTTTTCAAGATCCTCACGATGTTTCCGTATACCTTCCAGTCTCAATCTCATCCAAGATCGAGAATAAAATTTCGAAGAAGGTCGAGATTAAAATTTATAAGTATGATTAAGCTGCTAATGTCCGATCGCTTTGTCGATTACATTCCTGTTCATTAATAAATCAGAAACAACAATTGCATTGGCTTTCTTACTTATAAATTATAAATATATATATATTTTGGTTTTTATTATACTGACCTTTTAAAACTTTCAGCTCGAGGAGGGAGAAATCGATGTTCGGTTAAACTCTTTCAAGGGATGTTTCGTTCAAAGAAGCAGTAGGACAAGAAACTGATTCAGTTCCCGAGTTATTTCATCTTTGTTCTTATGTGTCGGTAAAATCAACAAGATACACCAGAAAATTCGTTTTGCAATATTAGTAAGTCTAAATATTCTCCATATATTTTACTGTTTTCAATTATTAGCTTATCAAAAATATTTATAAAAAAATGTATTCATTTTCAGGTGATACCTATTATTGCCTGCAAGAAAGGCAGTTTACTTTATAACCTTTTCATAAGTTACGATACAAATAAAGGTAGATAGTTCTAAAGTCAACAGCTGTTTGCATTTCCGTATTCCATTCCTCCATAAAACTTTCAAAACGTCACCAAAATCAAAGGCACCATTTAAATAAAATAGATAAGTCAAATAAACAAATACATCTTAATATAGTAGATTAGATACAGTATGAATTAATCTACATCCCAGGTGTCATTTTCAAAATCATCTTTTATTTCGACTAGTTTCTATCTTTGGCTTAAAACTTTGATGTAAGTAATGATTATCATGGAATTTTATCATGGAGTCAACTCCATGATAAAAATACCCCATAGCCAGTACCCATTCGGAATGTATAAAGATTTAATGAATTAATATTATTTTGTATGTTTATTATAAATTTATTAAACTATTTTGTAGAGTTATAACACGAAGAGCTCTTCAAACGAATTTATAGCCTTAGTTTCTGATCCGAATAGAAATCGATAGCATACATTGCAGTTGTTTCTGTCTAGCGCAGGTTTTCGCTCTCGCTTGCTAGCACTTCATATTTTTGACCCTTTCTTCAGCGTCTGCCTCCTCGCTCGCGGCTGCGCATCGTGGACCTAAATGATATTGATCGTGGCCAACTCAAACTGAGAACAACTACTATTCACGATTATAACGCCAGCGCCTGTAGTTCAGAATGGACGTGCGAAGCTGCGACTCTGTAAAATGGTGGACGATATCACTGAAGCTATTTGAATATAATGTTGATGTCAGATGACTGAATCCTTTATCCAATGGCGATGCCTGATAACTAAAGGTGAGAAATGACAAAGTTTTACAATTTTTTACTTTTTGTTTTATACAACGTTAGAAACACAATGGGTATTAAAGAAATGACTCGCTGAGTATTATTTTTCTTCTTCTTGAAATAAACTGGTATGTCTATGAGTATTATTTATCCTTTCCTGGTAACCTTATTGGTATATTTACATACAGGTAAATTCTGGGTATTTCGTTAAAAAGGTATTTAAGGTATGTAATGTAAGGCTTATGCAGGTAAAAGGTAAAGGTACGAGGTATGTAAGATATTGATGGCAGCTGCGGTAAGCTTAAAGAATCAGCGCAACTGAGTGAATTGATTCTAGTAAAGATATTCATTGGCATGTGGTATGCTTGGTCAAAATATTCGTTGCGCACTGCCGTGTAATAAATGCTTTGGGGTCACTTTCCCTCGGTAACGTTAATCGGGCATTACGCGTTACCCGAGATAACGGCCATCTCGAAGCTGCTGTGAACTATGTATCCCTGACCGTTTTGCATTCCTGTTTTCCATTTCATGTAACTCGCTGTCTTCACTTGCCGAAAGGTTGTCGGATTTGTACTATATTATTCTCTAGAGATATATATTACTTTCACAGTGTGTATTATTAAATTTGCATAAACATAATTAATTATGAATAGTATTGTTTACACTAGTGTAACAAACTTGAGTGATGACAAGTCATTCACCGATTTATAGTTAAATAAATACACTTTATTATTAATACATTTGTTTTTAAATACTATCCTATCCAATCCTACAAATATTATCAAGTTTGAGCGGATGGACGGATGTTTATGTTTTTGTTACATAATCACACAAAAAGTATTGAACGGGTTCTTATGAAGATAGCTTGAAGTTAAACTCTAGGAAAGTATAAAGGCAACTTTTGTTTTCAAAAATTACTATTTGTGGAAAGCGAAATGGTCGCGGGTGGAGCCGCGGGCAAAGTCCAATAATACTCTCATAACAATTAGTTTCTTCGTGACTATACATTGTTCTCGGACAAAATACGATAGCACTCTAGCGTTACAACTGTAAATTAACATGACCTAGAACACACCTGCATCAATTGAAAGTATCCATATCACCGGGGTGTCGCAAATATGCCAAAATCACGTCCATTTCCAGACTAACAACTGTGAATGGCTTGATCCAATCATATACGTGCCTATCTACCTTTATTACTATGTAGGTGACGAAGGCTCGATGAACCAAGTGTGGACGCACCAAATTTAACGTTTTTTGTAACAGGCAACCCAGTATACCTAGTGTTGTACTAGTTGTACCCTGCACCATAGATATTGTATTGATTGGCATAAAACCGATTTTTTTCATTGTACATCATTTTTTAGACAGAACTCAAAGTGCCTTCTGCTGCCACTTGCTATCGCGAGAAGCGGTCTAGTGAGAAATAACCGAAATGGCTTCTTTGTGTAGGCAAATTGTTCGTACAAATGCTTTTAAAGGCCTTCTTTGGTCCACCGCCCGAAGGGGATATGCTGACACAAGTAAGTATTTGATATAAATTTACACAACAATTTTTGGTCTTATCTGTCAGAATTTCGTTACGTAATTCTAGCAATTTTCCTTCTATTTGTCCTTTAAATTATGGTTTTTATGTATTACAAGTACGTAAAAGGCAATTCTGTTTATTAGGCATGATTTATATTATAAGTTTTACTGAACCTAATAATGGGTGCCTACTGCAACCTGTCACTGCAATGCACATTTTATCGATTTTAAAAATCATTCATTGCACAATACTGTAAAACAAACGGTTCAGTTTAGAAGTAGTCAAAATCGTTCTTAAATTAATATAAGATTGTTATGGTCTCAAGATTTTTATATTTTGGAATTTATTTTGTTAGGTTATAATCTTATCAAGGCCTATCTATATTGCTTATCAATACATAGACATTGTAGCAATGTGCCAACAACTTAGGTAAAGACAGTAGAATGCTTATTCTATCAGCAAAAATTATGATAGTTGATGATGTGTGTTATAAATATATCAATATAACATCTAGTCTTCAGTTTTTTTTCATATGAAGCTCCGCCCGCCTAAATTTCCCTTATCTATCCCACAGGAACCGTGTATTTTCCCGGATAAAAAGTAGTCTTATGTCACTCTGGCCCAAAAACTGTCTCTGTAAAAAATCATTGATCCATTGCTCTGTTGCAGCGTGATAGGACAACCCAACAAACACTTACATATCTATAATATGTAATGATGTATAACATATTATAATATCTTGACAAATCCATACTTATTGTTAGAGATCAGATATTTGGATGCATAGGTATTTACTTAGAACTTACTATTCATTTAATTTAAATTAAATCCTGGCATAGTATGGAAGCTACTTTAAAAAAGTATTTGGAAGCATATTAACTTAAAGTTAATTTATAACCCCCGATGCAAATATGTGTGTATATATAGGGTGTAAGAGGAGGGGTGTTCTGTGTATGTAAAAAAAACTAATTAAATTAGGAAGCTAAATCTGAATCCCTGCAATGATATGCATCTCTAAACTAATCAACTATATATAACTAACTCGCCTGCTCGCCAGACACTTCAGGCAAGCGAAAAATACCTTCCTTAATTTAAAAACAAATAAGGAATTCAGAAACTAACTTGTTTGTATGCTATACACAAATGCTGAACCTTTTAAGAACTTTAAATTTTTGTATGGTACAGATTATACAGGTGTTAGCTTGTTCGTTAGTAATGGTACTGTTCGAGGCTGGCCACAGATGCGTTGCTACCCTTGAGGACTAAGGTGGTCGCCTCTTGTATAAGTGTCTTGAAATCTTCCTTTTCTATTCTTATTGTAATGATCTTGACGTTTTCAGTTCATCCACTACCTGATCCTGAGTCCTCTTCCTATGCTCCCGGAACTTCCCATGGTTGTCCTGTTTATAAATTCCTATTCATCAGATTGTCCTCACAAATAGAATTGTTATGTAATCTTGATTGAAGGATTATATCATTTTAGGATTACCCATTAATCACACCCGTTGACAAGGTGGACTCACAACCTCAAGGAAACAGCGGAAAACTGCTGGATTCCGAGGGCACAGAACCGGTCGAAGTGGGATCGATTAGCGATAATATATAATATCTGTTATCATAATTACAGTATTATATAATATTTATGTATAGAGTACACCGCGCCTCTGCCATCTACATCTAATTACTTTAACCATACCCTAAGGTTGTCTGGAAGAAATCTCTTGTTAGTGATAAGACCGCCTTTTGTATATTGTATTGCATCGTATCGTACTATTGTAGATAAAATATTAAATCACGCTCATTAAAAGAAGGACACTGCAGACTCGCTACAGAACAGACATACAGAAAACAAAATTGTATGCAAGAAAACTTTATAAGTTAGTTATAAGATAAGATAACGTAAGCTGTAATTTAAAACTGTTTAACCAGGGCGTCATAATCGCTTTAGCGATAAAGCCTTTTCATTATGATTTTAAAAAAAAAACAATTTTACACACTTAAAACCCTGAGTACAAACATTTATCTGCCAAATAAGTGAATAGAAAATTGTCAACGTATGCGTCTTCAAACATTTTGAGCTCTGGCACTAATATCACGCACACGCAACATCTCTGTTTCGAAATGCTCCGTCTGGTCATTTAAATAGTCAATCTAAAAAGCTCTATTTCTGCCCATTACCAGTGATGCCCGACCCAATGGAGCACGCCACCGGTCTCGAGAAGAAGGAGCTCCTGGCGATGCAGGCCGGCAACGATGACCCCTTCAACATGAAGGTGTTGAAGAAAGCCGCCGGCACGCGGGACAGCCCTACCCTCGTGCCCTCCTGTTTCGACGCTCGTATCGTCGGCTGCGTATGTAAGTATCAATGCAATGCAAGCCTTTAGCCTCTACTGTTTTTTTTTTTCATGTGTATGATTCTTAAAAAAAAATGTTTAAGATAACAAACGAGCATGCAGCTCCACTCATCCGCTGCCGCCCATGACACCTGCGACACACCTAGAACAGGACTGTAAAAGGAACTAGGAATGTTACTCCAGTTAGTATGAGATGTTAATAGGAATGTTAGTTGGTCAGTGTTCGTTAGTATAAGGACAATGGGAGAAAGGACTGTTAGTGACTGTAAGTCCTGTTAGTCGGTGTTAGTGATAGTCCGGTTAGTAATGGTCCTGTTAGAAGCTGGCCGCAGATGCAATGCTACCCCTGAGGACTAAAATGGTTGTAATGCTACTACGGAGAGAACAAAAACAAGGTGTTGCTTAGAGCGTCCCACAAGTTTGTTGTAAGAGTTTAATACATTATGTGACCATAACCTTTACAACACCCTTAGCCTTATTATTATGTCACATCGTTGCTGCAAACAATAATCCTTAGTATAGAAAGATCTATATTTAACTTGAAAATATGTGTTGTTTCTTTAAGAAGGTTATGTTAAGTGGTGCTATGTTTGTGATAAGCTGTTGAGTTAGTGTTGGAGATTTTGCTCGCTAGGGTTGCCACCTTCACTAGATTATATAAGTTAAGTATTGTTGGCAACGGCTTTGTAGTATTGTTGAGAAGTGGTTGTTTTTAATGTGATGATAGCAAACAGGAATGCAGTCCCACCCTCCACTGCCGCCCATTGACTGAACATAGCTGTCGACAATACATTAGAAATATAATAACAAATAACTTTGTTTTTTCAGGCGAAGAACACTCCACATCTATTAACTGGATTTGGGTACACAAGGTAAAATTGCGTTTTTAAAATATTATTTTATTATTATTATATAAAATAAACAAGCATGGACGAAGCGCATTGTCTGCTGAAATCAATATTCCTGCCTTTGCTGGGCAATCTTGGATGAGAAAGGCAGGGCATAGAGAAGATTGGATGAGGTTAGAGGAGGCCTTTGCAAAAGGGCACACGGATTAAGAAGCAGAAACAAAAATAAAAGAACACGTAATATAAATATCTACATAGCACTTAAATCCGAGAGAGGCTTTAAATAAAATAAATCAATTGATGGTAGAAGCTGTAACGCTTCACCCGTGGCGGTACCACCAGCACACCCATTACTGACGTGGGACAATAGGCTATATCCTGCATGTATTTTTTTTTATTTTTTATTCACTGAACATCGTTATATAATAGTAAAATATAGGAAATGTTACAATATAATTTTAACAAAATAATTAAACCAAGAATACATTTGGGCTGTTTAAACGCCGAAATTTTCACGCGCTTTGTATGACGTCACGTGACATGAGAATCGTAACCCAAAAATTACACACATCATACAAACGTCTACACCTACGAACCGGTTGACATGGCCGATGACGTCACGTTTCGTTCTAAACAATGGCGTGGCGCTTCGCAATTTTAAATTTCACCTAAATTAAACTTCGCCTATTTTACACATTTCATTTAATAATTATTACCAGTAACAATTAAATAAGAAAATAGTGGCTTAGATTGAGTGTCTGAACCATAAATATTCTAAAAAATCATATTTGAACCAAATTTAAACTACACACATATTCCTTATTGTTAACGGGACTACGGCTAAGAGCGCTTCAAATGCGCTTACTAAAATGGAAATGTAATTAAATCGGATTATTTCTGTTCACAGGACCACCCCCGCCGCTGCGAGTGCGGACACTGGTACAAATTGATTGAAAAGACGCCCCTCTAAGCTGTTTCTATTAGTATATAAAGATTAGTAGTGAATTATAATTAAAACGCATGTAGCCTTGCACAGTTCCGCAATGTATGGCTATGGCAACATTGATTTGACGATGCGTCAACAACACGTTAGTAGCAAGGGATGAATGCGAGCGCGTCAGTAAATCAATATTAAATAATTGTAAGATATTAAACCAGTGTTTTATTGTACCCACTGTGCTGTTATGCTGTGTTTGTTTGTACAAATGGTACCTTGGTTTTGTGTAGATATTAAACTTTTCAAAAATCATTTGGATTTTGATTGTAGTTTTGCACCCTTTTAATCATAAGACAAGTCTATCTGACTTATTTAACCATCGGTCAAGTGCGAGTTGGGCTTTAGCATAAGGGTTCCGAAAGGGGTTAAGTTTATGATCAAAATTCGGGATTTAAGAAAAGTATCCTGCGACTCCGAAACTATTTTTGTTCCAAATTTTATGAAGATAGGTTGTAAGACATCAGACCAAACAGAATCTTTTTGCTTAATTATATTGAAATCTAAGACTAAACTTTAAAGTAGGTTAAAAATATTGTTATAAAAATCGCCATTTACCGATGAATAGCCCATAGAGTAAGTAGCCTTGCCAAGAAATATGGAAGCTTTACCTACATGGCGTTATGCTTTGATTGTACAATTTTCTTGACCATGTTAAAAAGTTAGTTTTATTAATGGAATTCTTTAAGATGGAATTAATTTATTTGTGGAATTAATGGAAGGTCGCATTTCGTAATTCGAGTCATTCATGAATCCTTACGATCTTTACTTGTCGTTGGCTGAGTGTGCAGACGACAATGCCGTACACAAAGAATAAAAGTGGCATGACAAATAGTGTCAACCACAAATATTTGACATATATATGTCATCACAAATTCACAACAAATATGTACGATTAATTCCCTACAATTTTTTAAATTTTAATCAACAGCTTAAGATTTAGTGATTTTATGGGAAATTCTAATTCTACCTATATCAAATTTAGTTGGAGTTATAGTTGCATGTGTGGTAAAATAACTACGGGAATTTGTAGCAATGCCGCGTACGTATGATAGTTATGATTGATATTGTATTGTTTGGTTTTTTTTTAGTAAGTTCGTCTAAATATCCGAAATAAAGATTTATTATTATAGAAGTCCTTCCGACAAATAAAGGCTTTGCAATTAACGTAAGCTTGTGTTTTCAGGCTACGGCCCGTTCATCCACCAAGTGCATATAGCAGACGGGTTTGCTGATGACTGTGACGAGCTAGTCCATCGCTGCTTGAGGTTTGACAAACTCAACTATCAGAACTTCTGTGCATTATGGAAGGAGATGAAACTGGGATACCTTTATGAGTAAGATTTAGGTGCATTGTGAACATAATCGGTCTTACCACAAAAACAAGCATCACGTTTATTGCAATTGTGAATAAACAGTGGATATTGACTTTCAACTACCTAACATAACTTAGTGATAATATTAGCGTATATATCGTATGTATCTGTATATAATTAAGCGTGAGATAAGTTAGATATGACATTGTCTAGAATCTTATTGTAATGGTTACAAATTGTTTTAAATTATCTTGTGGTAAGACCCTATCGCATTCAGTGCATTTTAAATCATGTGTAAAATTATTTTTAGAGGGAGAACGCTAGGTGCCGAAATAGCAGAGTTGTCGGAAGAAGTTATACACATAGCAAAACATTATATGCTTAAAAATACGTCCAACTTTGAGGTAAACGAGTCATTTCATTTATGATTAATTATAAATATGTACTAGTGTTTGCACACTGCTCCAAATTCAACAATAATTAATATTGAAAATTTTAAAAACATATTTATTTGAATTTGCATGTCTTGAACTTTTTTTTATTGATAACACTAAAGCTCGTCGATAGCTACCAGATAAAAAAATGGAAATCGGATAACAAACAGAGGTGAAAAAGGTAATGGACTGTTTTGTCTTTGCCTATTTATATACAGGGTGGATTCACGAAATGGGGCATTAAGGGCACAAACCTTTCCCATACATTTAGTAGAAAATGTTTGTATTGCTATATCTATCTGGAATAATAAGAAGACTACCGTCAGTTTCCGGATGTCTTCTTCAGGTCATCAGTCCACCCGGTCGGAGCAAAACCTGTGCTCCTTTTCCCAGTCATGGTCGCTATTCAAGGACCTTTCATCCCCATCGGTTATCAGTCCTTCCTTAGATAGTACAATAGGTTTGATTCCTTTCACTTATATCCCGATCTATTCAATTATAAATATTAAATAAATAAACGCTTACTCATACTTCCACACTAGGATTCCCTGTGTTGCGGGTGGCGGACACACACACAGAAAATACAACACAATTTAACGTTCAAGACCCGAGTACAAACATTTATCTGCCGAATAAATGTTTCGGGGATCGAACCCGGGACACACGGCTCGTCAAATAAAAAAGAAATCAAATCATTTTTATTTCATCATAAGGTAATAACATACACTTGAGAAACGTCACAACACAAAAAAAAAACATAATACATTGATAGAAAACATGCAATTCGTCACTGATCTAGAAATCACTCACCAATTCCCTGTTAACACCTAATTATGTCACGATAGACAA
>DWLO01001103.1:0-16208 GCA_018245335.1 Dalla quadristriga
ATTCAAAAAATCTCTTTAAGAGGTGGGCAGTGGTGACTTTGGCTTCCCAAGGACTACACAAAACATTACAAACTGAAAAAAGTGTCAATTTAGAATCGCGCGTTTTCGTTCTGAGTTTCGTTTTAGGCCACGTCACGTAGTTGGTTCGAGTGCTTACTTACCTAGTGCTTATTATGCTTATGCGTTACTGCTTTCCGCTTAAAATTACGACGTTAGGAATGTTTTTAAAATGCTTTCAAGATAAATCCTTAGGTGTAAATTAATATTAGGTGTTAATAGGATTAATAGTTGGTTAATATTCGTTAGTAATAGGACAGTGGGGGTAAGTCCTGATAGTAAATATAAGTAATTGTCCAGTTAGTGATCGTTAGTTATTGTCCTATTCGAAGCTGATCACAGATGCGTTGCTACACTTGAGGACTGAGGAGGTCGCTTCTTATATAAGTCTAACCAGCATCCACTACTTTCCGGCCGGAACACAATTGTTGAAAAACAATTGTGTTCCGGTATTGTTGAAAAACAATTGTGTACAGTTGTAAAGGTTATACCGCCCCGGGCGAACCGTATACAGGTTCTACCGCCTTGAATATGTCTTAGAATATTTTCTTTTAATAGACGGTACAGAGACTGCAATTTCCATACATCAATTAACCTGATGATGTTTAAACTGTTTAATAATAGTTCCAAATGTGAAAAAAAGTAGGTAGTAAGTAGGTTAAGTTAAGTTGGCAAACCATCAGATAAAATAGTTTATCAAACACACATAATTGCAAAGCCAGTACTATTCGAACACTTATATTGTATAGAATAGTTTAGAATATTAGTTATATTATCTTTAAAGTATGCGGTCATGACTAAGCATGATAGCTATTTTATAACCATCTCTGTTTGTACAACGTAGTAAATAAGCATTATTCAATTAAAGGTGTTTATGAGTCGGACAAATCATCACTAGTAATTTGTCATTGAAAGCCAATGCGTCTGTCATATGCCTCGATAAAAAAATATTTATTTAGTAAATCCATGTACTACGCAATAAGTGAAAATGAGATAGGTATTATGATCGCAACAGACGGAATCTACGTACAAATTGACCTGGGAGGTACAACCGCTATTCCAAACATGTGCCTGTAAGCAGTTTTCACATGTGGTGGAAGCACTTGCCATAACAACTATTGGAAAATATAATGGAATGTCACGTGGTAAGTATAACGAATAATAATTTCAACAAAAAATACATTGATAATTAATTAAACTCTACGAACAAGAAAAAAGGCAATTGCTTAACATTTACAGGAAATGTTACTACAGACAATATGTTTCTGAGTATTTCATATATATAAATATATATATATGTTCTTTATTAGAGAACGCCATCTAGAGGAAAGCACTGAACAAAGTAGAGTTGGCCTTGTTGAAACGCAACCAACGAGAAGCTGTGAAGGCTTTCGCGGTAAAGATTCCCCGTCCGTCAGCTAGATGGCGAAAGGACTAACTATCTGACTATGATTATCTGGCGTTTCAGTAATTCACCATTTTCTAATGGTAGAACTTGAATGCTCTAGATTGTATCTTATTAAGTGGTTCAGCACAAACACCCAGGGTTGACAACACTTAATTAATGAAAGCCAGCTCTGGCAGATACGGCTCCAAAACTCTGACCCAAAAGCTTTATGGTAGAAGTGGTGGTGGTAGAGGTGTATATGGTTCGCTCGCGGCGGTACCTACCTCCGATACACCCAATTCTGCCGTGGAGAAATTTGTTTTTCTACAATTGTGTTCCGGTCGGAAAGGTGTGAATGCCGGTTACACTTATACAAGAAGCCACCTTAGTCCTCAGGGATAGCAACGCATCTGTTACCAGCTTCGAAGAGGACAAATACTATTACTATCCGGGATTATTAATATTTATTAACATGAATAATTCATACTAACAGTCCTTACTCCCAGAATCCAGTTACTAACGAATACTAACCAAATCATGTTCCTATTGTATAACACCTGATACTAACATGAGCTACTTACTGACTAACAGTCCCTCGCAAAGTCCTTTTCGAGGTGGTCCACAGGTGTTTATGGACGGACGGCAGTGGTTGGTGAGAATGCATGGTCGTTATAATATAAAAAAGGATTGGAAAAAAACCTCGCATCTAGTTAAAGCAACTTACATTCTTTTACGGTTTTGATCATCTTTGCATATAAATTCCATTCACACCATACCAGTTTCCTTAATAATAATCAATCGGTGAATCATCTCTCGTTTATCTATCTTACCAATAAATAAAATTGGAGAGTCTGTCCGTGATATTAAAATAAAGGTCAAACATTAAATGGAATATGATATTTATAAGACACCTAAACATAATCAAACGTTTTTAGAATTTACGTCCGTCTCTCCGAATAACCTCTGTAAAATCAAATATCAGTAATATAAGTAAATATAAGTAAAATAATCTATGTGAAACCGCTGAACGGATTGTAATGAAATTTTTAGGGATTGTCTACAATTGTCTACAAATAAAAAGGCACACTAAATTATGGGACATGGTTTGTTTTATCTCAATATCTCAAATGGCTTTTAGTTAGAGCCCTATGTATAAGAACCCCGTTTTCACTGTTTAAAATTTTCTGTATCTGGAAAATTTGCGCGGCCGAAGTCGCGAGCACGCCCTAGTTAAGAATAACTGCATAAAAACAATCACAAAAACTTGATCGCAGATTTATACCGTTAGCTCGAGCAAACCTACTGACCCGGGCAGATACGAGTAGATCACTTTCGCCCATACATTCCCTCGGTCAGTGGTCCATGGGTGTAGAAGGTAAATGTGTTTAAGACGAGTGTAGTGGTGTTTGTGCGATTGAAATAAAAGTCTGGATCTGATAAAGGGTTCAAAATGAGTTAATTTAATTTTTGAAACTCTCAATCAAAGAATGAATAATAGTACCTGCTGCTCTGTATATTCGAAATAAAATGTTTTGTTAAGTAGGTATATTTGACTGTTGCGAGTCACATTTCCGACAAAATGTATGGGAAGAGATTTTTCGTGATTTCTGACTTTAAAAATACTCTTACCTGAGTTGGTCAAAAAATGTCTTTTTTTTTTGTGTCTAGACTGTCCATTTTCTTACTATCAAATCTGTGAATGCAGTTCGAAAGTTCGAAAAGTTCAGGATGGTCTCCTCACAGCATTTTCATGGGGAACGGAGCTACAACGTTTAAGGTATCTTCCATTAATGGCCCGTCTCGAAAATCCGCCCTGTATATCACAAAATATATTTCACAAAAGTCGTTCATTGATTGTGTTTCGGGGTTGAACCCTTTGTATCAGACAAGTTTGATCCAGTAAGCGATCGAAACAGACATTTCCGTTACCAGAATGTTACCTTCATTAAAAATTAAAACGGAACATGAAGAGCCAATCAATTCCAAACAACCTCCATCAGCAACACACAATAGATCAGTATTGCAGAGTGCAAAATAAAAACGATTCTGGATTCTGAAGAACCAACCCTTCCCATTCTCCAAAGAAATCTATGTGCATCAGTGGGCCGTTGATGAGTTGTTGATGATGCAATGCAATACTGAATCGTCGGGGATCGGGCAGGCAGTACAACCATCCACTACCACCCATAGACATCTGTGACAAACCTCGAAAAGGACTGTACGAGGGTCTATTAGTCAGTTTGTTAATAAGAATATTAGTTAATGTTACAACGGTGCATCCACACCGCAGTTACCTTTTGTAGAGCAATGTTTTGCAAAGTGGTTACCAAGGTTACATTTGCGGCAAATTATTTGTATTTGTGTAATGCCCATCGCCTTCATACCGCCAGAAACAATAAGGTAACAAAACCGAATTATCGTAAATACATTAACAAACAACGAACAACTAATTTTAGGGTAACGTTGAACAACATGCATTAACAAAATATTATTTAGAGTTGGCAACGTTATTTGATATAGCAACATCCGTTAACAAAATATTACTTAAACTAAATAAGTTATTAACATTTGGTATTGTTGTCAGCAACATTTGGTAAGTGCGATGTGGATGCAAGACATTACTATTAGGAATCATGTAGCTCATGCATGTCTCCAAAATTATAGAAATTAGCATTGGGTACTGAAAAAGGCTTTAAGCTTTTAATTAGCAAGTTCAAATTGTTGTGTCGCTTACGGTTCGGTAGTATGCTATGCATGGTAACTATTTCTCGGAGATAATAACAAAAGCGCGCACAATGTGGAAACATGCTCGGCGGACTTGTTCATCTGTCATGTTTTATTTTGCGCAGCAAAGAATGCGATAATGGGAAATTTCTTTGCAAAGGTGGCAGTGTAAGGTCTCAACCCATTGGACGACTAGATCAAGTGAACATTCTATAACATTAACATAATGTTACGATTATTCCTTACACAACAAGAAATACAAATAACTTGGTTAAGAAGTATAAAATAAAGAGTTATATTTTACATCAATCATAATAAGTAATTAGGTTTAAAATTTTACAAATACATTGATATGCTATTTATGGAACACGAAATAATACAGGCAGGTTTACCTATTCTTAATATAGTTAGTACCTAAGTAACAGTTTCAAAACAAGGCTTTAAGTATTCGAAGTTTGGTTAACAATTTACCATTATTTTTTCGAATTTATCCCACAAGTACATCACAGTAAGTGGGTGATTAACGGACCTGAAGTTAACCGTCCAAAAATGTGCACGTGCAGGATATAAAACCTATTAGTAAATAATAAAATGAACAATAATAAAGCCATATTGTATTATGTGTATTGTTGTAATGTACTAATAAGCGTGTTATTCGAATGGTTTACTTATTAATAGCGGTGAAACCCGTCTTTCTTCAATTATATCAATAAGCACGATCACTAAGTTCCAAGTAAATCTGACCAGATTTGTTTTATTTTCTACGAGGCTTCGCCCGCAGCCTCCGCCCGCAGTAAATTCCCTTATTGATCCCTCAGGTACCGTGCATTTTTCGGGATAAAAATTGGTCCATAAACTAACTCTATGCAAAACATTGTCTTTTATCAATTATGATAAAATAACAACTCATATATACTAAAACATGTACAAAATAAGACGATGTACTGACTGACACCATTATAGGTACAACATAGGTAATAATAATATTAATTAAAAGCATTCCTCGCGACTTCGTTCGCGTAAAATTTATGATCAATAATCGGGTTTAAAAGTATCCTATTATCCTAACCGTGACTCAAATTATCTCTCTACTAAATTCTATACATGGTTTACCCATGAAGACGTATCAAACAAACAAACTTTCTCATTTATAATTATATTTGTAAGATAATATTGTCTCGTAAAACTCCTCAATCATTCAGTTGATCAAAATGTAATTTGAATATCTACTTTTAATCACCTTAACTAATTAGGTACTTTCTAAAGTTTGCTTGTTACAATGTGTGGTCACCATTAATTTAATCAGTAAAAAAATTACAGCAATTAAATAATTTTAATAAAAGAATTAAAATAATCCTAGTTCCCATCAAAGAAAATTTCGATTTGCACCCATTAAAAATTTTGCTTTAAAAATATAACCCTGGTGCGAGACCATCTTTATCCTATGGCGCCGGTAGGCTTCAATGCTTTGGAGGTCGCCAACAGGTTTTTGCAACTGCTTATCTGTGGCCGGTTCCCTTGCTTACAACGATGGTCTGTTAGGGTATTTTAAATAACACAAATAAGTGTAAAATCCACCGTAAACTTATTTGATTTGATACAGTAACACAGCAAAGCATTTACAATTTTCTTATTTTACCCATAACATAAATTTAACAACAAGCACAAGCGTTAGAAATACTTAAACCAAGTTTACAAGAGATGCTGCACGCTGCCTTTTGTCCCAAAAAGGCGTCCACGCAGCATATGCTACGGCGATTAGTCACAACGCTGATTTTCAGTGAAGCCTGTTCAATGCTGAAAAGAGACAATGACAATAAGAATTATAGTAAAATATTATAGATAATATATAGATCAAAGAAGGGAAATATCAGGGTTGTTAGTTACTTTGTAAGTAGTTTCAGAAGCGGTATATAGTGGCCAAGGCGTCTGTTGGAAGTTTTTCAGGCCGCCCGAAGGCCTCCGAGAAGGCGTTACTTTGCTACTTACAAGCATAATTAAAGGGTTTGAAATTGTAAATTCTTCTAACTGCTCTATGATGACTGTTCGGGATCCAGGTGGATCCCCTACGCCAATTTTTCTAGCCGGAGATGCGGAAAAATATCTTAATACAAGTCTGAACATTTTCCGAATTTTTGGCTTAGGTTGTTTTAGTCGGTCACGCCCGCTTAGTACCGTTAAACGGGGTGCGGTGCATGAAGACGGGACACGAGAAAAGTACAACATCGATAGCTTTGATTGCATAGCCGTGAATTAACACAAAACTATGACGATTTGAGCTATTAAATTAAGTATCATAATAAGGTAGTACGTAATTATTTCCGTTTGTGGGATGTAGATTTAAGATTTGTAAGCACGATTTCTTTGAGGCTTATGCAGTAACTTGACGAGGCTCTAGCTTACAGTAGCTTAAATCCGTTGCAGCATAATACCCTTCTATTTAAAACTGATATGCAAAGACAATGGGCGTCCTTTAGTTTACCAAACATTACGAAAATTATGTGATAATTTTGAATTTAGTGTATTCGAAGTGCGTATTTGCTTGCATTTGAAATGCGGTAAGCCAAACCGAGCCTACCTATACTCGAATTGCGTGTTTTATTCCGTACTAGCTGTTCCCCGCAGCTTTGCCCGTGTAAATTTCGATTTTTCTGTACAAACATAAACGCCACTCTTCACACCATTAGAAATGGATATCTGCTGTCAACATTTCAAGTCTCTATCTTCAGTTTTCCACATTGGTGTCAATTAAACAGTTCTTCAGAGAAAACGTGTCTTTTTATATACATTTATAGATTACTAGTTGTTGCACACGACTTCATCCGCGTTACATTTTTGATGTTTTCGTTCCCTCGGGATCTGATTGTTTATTCGGAATGAAAATTACCCTATGACCATCGCAATGACTCGAACTCCGTCTGTACCAAATTTTATGAACATTGGTTGTACCTTTGGTTTAGTAGTGAAGGCTTATCCAATAAACAAACAAATTTTCGCAATTATAATATTAGTAAGGTGTATTAGTAAGGTTCCTCCCTATTTTTAGAGAGACCCTAGAATAGTACCAATCTCACCAAAAGAGCATGTCTATCCTGTCAAGTCTGCCTGGATCTGTTGTACTCTTTTTTCACCTTGATTTAGTTATGCACATTTTATAGTTTACTGTAGTTCGTCTTTCTTTTCTATAGGCATGAGTCGTTCATCGACAAAGACCTTTACGAGCGTAGTCCAGTATTTACCTAAGTACCTATTGAATAATTGGAATGAACACAAATTTCTATATAAATACCTTTTTTTTCTTAGAAACTTTGCGACAATCCGTGCAAGAAACTCTAACCACTTTAGACGAGAATTGTTAATTCATTGACTTTATACAATATATTGTTAATATATTGTAATATCAATGTCATAATTGACCCCGTACCTGTACTAAATTAGCCAAATCCAATCATTGCATGTTTCCAAAAAGTAAAATGCTGGGATGCGGAAAATATCATAAATTAATTGCACGCCAGTAATAATCTGTCAATATTTTACACTTAGTGGATTGTGTTCCCCTTGGTTTACGTGGCATGCGTGAGATGTAATAAGTAATCTCGGAAAATAATATATAGTTAATAATAGTGGCACTACGGGGGTTCTGCCATTGAACGGGAAGTTTATGACGAAAGGTACGTAGGAAGTTGTTTTTTCGGAAAAGGGTCAATAAAGTTCTGACGCCGCAGAAAATTAAGCTACGTACACTCCCATAAATCATAATAATGTCGTGCTGGAATAACCAAATTAGCATTATTTTATACCCTATATTTTCTTTGTTTATTATATATCTAAATGGCTGTTTGACTGTTTTTTACAATTGAATAAAGAATGTATCGGAATATTACTTGTTGTAAGTAAACTATTTTTATTTGCATTAGTACAAACAGTGCGAATTTAATATAATGTTTGTTCTGGTAAAGATTATTTTTTTCTCTAAGTAACAAGAAATAAAACGACGGCAGGATAGAACATCCCTTGATGTCATATACAATAAATAACAACAACCAGCCAAAGCAATTAAGATAAACCAAGGTTTTCGTATCTATTGTATTTTGACCTCACGATTTAAGACGATTGTATTGTATCCGATGTTTTCGCGTGAAATTTTTAATTATTAATCACACTTTTATTTACATTTTATAAGAAAGAATTCTGAATATTTTTAATTGTCGAATAAGTTAAAGAAGTACCTACTGTAGCAAACCGACTTGCATCCCAATTCCAGTTTTTACGCAGGTGAAGAACTATTGATCCTGCTTCATAACAATTACCAATAGACTGCACGCCCCTTTACGATTTCTATTATTAAAGAAAAGAATCGCTAAGAAGTTTCTCAACAGGGCCGGTGCTGAGAAATTAAATATTTATAGTAGTAGCGCAGTTGGATAAAGGAGTTAGAAAAGGAATACATAATACTACAACTACACGTTAAAGAATATGGTATTAATAGCACAAAGCTAAAGATAATCGCGTTACGACTTGTATGAATTAATTTTTTTATGCTCTAAATTAAGGTCACCGCGACCCAACAGTATTTAGAACGAAACTGTTTTGACTCGCAAGAATTTGGTAAAAAGCGTACAAATGTAAATGCAAATAGTTTGCCATATATCTGCGAAGCCCTCAATATTGGTCATTTTCGATGTGTCTACACAATTTTCTTGAGCGAGACTGTTCCAGTATCTATTAACTTAACAGTTAAGTATAACACACCAATGGTGTTAGTATATAAAAAGTTAAAAGTGAATGAAGACTTTTCTTCGTCTGCATAAATAAATAAAAGTGTGGTAAAAATATTAAAACTGATAAGTTGCCTAAGGTCGGTCACAGGGGCGGTCAAATAGCTAAGCAGCGATTTTGAAATATTTAAAATATATATATAATACTGGAGTAGTAGGTAGAGAGAGTTACACATACAGTAAATCGACGCGTCCATCCATCTGGACTTTGGATATTCGAACAGTTCGACTAGACTTCATTTCCGTAGACTTAAAGTAGTTACGTAGTTTTAAAAGTTACAACCATATACAGTTGGACTGGTCAGAGGCATACTATAGCAATATCTTATAAAAATCTTGCGTTTCGGTTAGGAAAGTGTGGTTACTATCACACGACCTATACACTAAACGTTCATCTTTATCCTGAGGAGTCTTCGTATTTGTATCAACTTGAAATAGGATTGTGCTCCTGTTTGGTGTGATTACGATGTGGAAACTGTAGCCCTTCAAACATGGCTGAATGGCCGTTGACCACATAGGTAATAAAAATTAAAATAAAACCTCTCCTCGGCTGGTAAGCGACCTTCTTCGGGACGAGTTCGATAAAACTTCAATTGTGTCTGGGGTTCATCGGTAGAAAGATTAACGATGTATCAATTGTAATGTCCTGTACAGTAAAAACAATGTTTGGTCCCAATAGCGATTACGGAGATAGCGGTAAATTCAAGTGCACGGTCAAGGCGATGTAGAGGTGTGGGCTCGAACCCGATACAGTCACTCGCAGATCTCTCGCCGCTACCACGGCGCGCTGGCGGCTGCACATTTAAATATTTATTACAATAAAATATTTTTGTTTACGGTAAGTACTACAATTGTATTTTTATAGTGAAGATTTTAGTGAGACGTCATAATTGTTTATTGAAAATAAAACACAGCAATAAAATATATAAAAAAAATGTATAAAAAAATTATTACATTTCCATTTTATTTACTATGAAATATGTGTATCTTAAATACATAAATTTCCGAGATATACAGATAGGTAAAACAAAAGATTGCATAGACATGCAATGTTTGGATAAATTGACCTTACCAAGTTTGTACTCCATTTACACGCAAGTTTTGATTGTTTTTACTATTGTACTTAACAACAAAGGAGTCAAATGATTTCACATACTCAATTAATTCTTAATTATTTCTGAAGGATGATTTCGACTTTTTCATATGAAATCAGATCAACTTCTTGGCCAAGGCTTATTACCGAATACGCTCTCACACAAAAATAAACATCTCATAGAAATACTAGAGAAAAACTTAGGTATGTTTCGATTCATTTGATTAATTAAATTGAAAAGTTAAAATCATTTTTACATACTATTGGGAAGTACCTTACTAAATAAAATGTCCTAACTAAAAAGGTTTCCCCGTTGTAAGTTACCGATATTCTATCTAAAACAACCTATAGACAGCTACGTGTAAAAAGTTACCCTTTTAAATTGAGTACCCGACATCCATACAAAGTTTGCTTCTGTTGCCCGAAGCTGCTTGATAGGAACTAGGTACAGTTATAATGTAATTAAGTATAGCAGTTCATAGTTTAAGTACAGGATTTAACTTAGCAGATTCATAACAAATTGACGCTTTCGCTTTGCCTTGATACGGCCAGATAAAACAAATAAGGATAAGAATAATTTGCAAAATCAATAAAGCCGGCTTAACTTTGTAAATATTGTGAAGTTATTAAATATTAATTAATTCTAAACAAAATTTTCAATATACGTAAATACAAAATAAACGATACCTACACTGGTAGTCTGTAGTAATACTAAATATTTAATTATTTCAGGGAAATGAAGCGTCCTATACTAATAGGACTGTCCTTAGCGATAGTGTGTTATGCTAATGCAGAGAACTATAACGATGACGAAGACTATGCCACAGTTGAAATTGAAGCCGACAATATCATTAATACAAATTCTTTTAATAATGCGAAACCAAATAGAAACGGGCGCATACTTTGGCCATATCCTTTGAATAATAAGACTGAATCTAGTGATAATGAGAAGGAAAGTGCAGGAGAGCCATTGATAGATAATATAAAGGATTCACAAAGAAAAGCTCGTTTCGCGTATTGGTCGTACCCCCAAAGCCCAATAGTGGACATGATGTTGCAGACGGTCGCAGTCAACTACTCGCCAGTAAACTCCAACGACCCTTTTGATTTCCTGCGGGACTCTTATCCACTTCCTAAAGGTAATTTATTTTTATAGTATGATGTTTAAAAATTCAAAAGTTACTACATCCAATGGTAATGGTAATTATAAGTTATGATTATGAACCAATGAACAATCACAGATCAATACAATCCTGCCCTACATACATACTCAAACTGAACTATAGCTCTTTGTCTTATAATGTTTGAATTAACATAGGTTAAAAGTCAAAGTTGATGAATAGAACTTATGCATAACTGTTTACAAGAGGAAACTTAATTTAACTTAACATAATAAATATGTTACCAAATCCAAATTCTATAGAATCATTCATTTGGCACCGATACCATCAAATTTGTATGTATAAAAATGTTCACTATCAGCTTAAACAGCATTTAAAAAATAATGCCTAATTTATAAAATGATAGGTGGTAGAACCTGTATACGGTATACCGCCCGGGTTGGTACCACCGCCACACCCATTTCTGATGTGAAATTATTGTCTTACCATTGTGTTTCGGTCGGAAAGGTGTGGATGCCGGTTATACTTTACAAGATGCGAACATCTCAGTCCTCAGGGATGGCAACGCATCTGTGACTAGCTTCGAATAGAACTATTGTTAACCACTACTAACCGGACTTTTACTAACACCGACTAACAGGACTTACAGTCACTAACAGTCCTTTCTCCCTAGTCCTTATACTAACGAATACTCACACTAACTCACATTCCTATTAACACTGGTCTAACATGCCCAGTTCCTTTTACGGTCCTATTCGAGGTTTGTCACGAATGTCATCGGCGGATGGGTGGAGCTGCAGGCTCGTTTGCTATCTTATTGACATAAAAAAGAAAAAAAAAGTCTCGTAGCTAGACGCCGATCGCATCCAAATCCGTAGGTACTCATAGGTACCACATAACAGACATTTTAAAAGTATCTCTGTAATATCAATATTTAGACTGCGATAATATTTAATATGTAGTGACTGCTTTTGTATATGTTTACAGACATTTATTCTGAAAATAATCATGAGTCACATGCGATTATAATAACTATTATCATTCGTCATTTAATATTAGTATATTTCAAAGTGAGTAATCCGGGATTCAATTGTTATGTTGAGCCAATTTAGATCGTAAATTGAGTATATATGATCCTGATGCTCATTTAAATCATGCACATTTTATTATAAAGTTATGCTGCTTCATATGTTAGGGTATTGTACCTTAAGGTAAGGCAAGGAAGCTGGCTCGTCGCGTGCTTCGTTTACTGCAGGGTTTAAATTTTATGAAAGTGATACTAGTATATAGTTCGGTTGAAGTTTGTTCGGATAAAGATGCGTAGATTTCTTTAAGACATAACTCACTACAACCCATCACCAGCCTACTACTACGACACGCTGGCCAAGTGCGGATTGGCAGGCTTCACACGCCTTTGAGAACATTATGCAGAAGTATCAGGCATGCAGGGTTCCTCACGATGTTTTCCGACACCGTTAAATCAAATGATATTCAATTGTTTAAAACGTACATAAGTAAATCGCGTGTTCTGGGATTTATACCTCGGACCCCCGAGTTGGAGGGCGAACTCGGTTATCATCGCTTTGACGACATGATTATGAAAGATGATTAAAGATGATATTCGTAGAGCTAAGTTTGTCTGTAGCTTAAACGGATAAGGAACCTGAGCCGGAAGCGGGCTCGCCTGCTCACTCACATGCTATGCAATCACGTCCACGTGTGCCTATTGATACACGAGTGATGGCACGCGACTTCATAAATATAAATTAGACGTATAAATTAGAACTACACGCAGTAGACTCAGGAAAGGTTCCAAGGACGTTTTTTAACTGCCCACAATCCGAAAACATTATACGGTGCGGGAAACACAAAAGCACTTACGAAATTTTGCTACCAACATTCACCCACCAAGTCCAGACCGCACCTAAGGTTGCTGAAATTTATCGAACATCATCAGAGCTGTGATTATTGAAGGCTCATTAGAGCCGCGGGGCTATGGGCGCTTCAATCAATCAGTATTAATCTACCATCTCTTATACATAATTATTATACTTTCTTAGAATTTGCCGCACCAGATGGATCGCTTTTGAGAATTGAGATCGCCTTTGTACCATTCGTTTTACAAAATTTACTTTTACTTAGTTAAATAAATTGGCGAGAATAAAATTGGTTATTTTAGTGTGTTTTGTATTTGATTCAGTAATGGAATATAGCGCGCTTCTATCTTCGGATTTTATATAATCCAATTCTATTGGATTATGGGATTGGAAAAAATCTAATAAAATAGATTTTTTTATATATTTGTATAGTATTATATTCATATTGTGCACCTAGTTATAATATTTTATTGAACAGGCATTTGATATTAAGAAACAATAAGTTACGAGTATATTGCAGCCTGTTTATTCATAATTTTAATGACTTCACACACTAGGAGTTGAGACAAAGAATAACAAGTGTAATCTTACAAACCTATTAAGCAAGTAAGTAAATTATAAGACACAATAAGATTCCCCGCATCTTAAAGTTGTGATCATGGTCGAATTTGAAGATACAACATTTTAATGGATTATTGTTTCATAGATACACTTGCACCCATACATTAGTAATAGTGTTATTGTGTTGTATCGAGTTTTTTAAAAAGATTAACGTTGTGTTTTAATTGTAATATCAAGTACTCGTTCCGTTTCGGTCTGAGAAAAGGCAGGCTTGGCTAGTAAACAGCCAATCAACTGGGTCTTAAAAATAATGTAAAATATGGATGGATGTTCGTAACTCAATTACGCAAAACTACTAATAGGATTCTTATAGATTTTACGCATTATAATTGTGTGAAGATAAATAAAAAAGGCCGAGATCTATTAAAAAATAAAAATCCTTCAGAAGAATAGTTATGACAGTTTGTATGGAAAAACCACCGGCGGAGTCGCGGGAAAAGTCTTTATTATATAGATAAAAAAGGGCAATCGCCACCTGATTTCTAGTGCTAAACGTCGCACAGGGAGACGAGCACAATCCTCGGTTAAGATTGGTTGGTGGTCCAATGCGTCGCTGGCTATGAAAGAGAGCTCTTTCTAGTATTTTATATGGTGAACGTTTCACAGATATAATTCAGAATCATCATAAACAGACGGTATGTTTGGGATAAGAGCAAAATGTCGTTTCGTTTGGTTGTTTTAGTACTGCAGATGCAGTACGGTCTCGCAAAAACAAGAACATTCATTTCGTCTACTTTAAAGGCAGTCCAACAAAGCGGGATTTTGAAGGAAAGTAGGATAGAAGTGTATCATTAAACTGGCAAACAGATACGAAAATTTTAAACCAGGAGCCACGAGTAATTACCGCTTACTAGAACTGTATTTAGAACGTCCATTTAAATGTTTGACTTAAAAAAGGGGCACCTACGAGTATAACCAATTATAGAACAAAAATTTTATGCAATTTCAGGTCGAGTGTTTCATTGCTTTGAGAGTAATTTTTCACGGTTTATCCAAAGAAGTACAGAATCATCAAAAATAAATCCCTTTCAAATTTGAGCCCCCTATCCATCCATCAGCGTCAAAAGATCCACTGTTGGACATTGCCCACCCCTAATTGACGTCACTCCGACGTTATCACCCAAATATGCCAAATAATTAAATAGATTTCTAATATTCCAGGATATGGGACCCATGTTTTAATTTTAAATTTATTTTCAATTGTTTCTTCCACCGACTAAAGAAAGGAGGTTTCTAGTTGGAAGTACGGTTACCGTGTCAACATAAAATGACTATTTACGTTCAGTCTCGTACGGACTGTGCTTTTAAACGAAGATGAAAATGCTCTCTGCGTGCAAGGCGCAAGCATGGTTGCTAAATACTTAGGCAAATACTTTCTCGTACATAGTATAGTAATGTTATATACTTGGTCCAACTTCAAGTGATAAGTAATTTGCATAACATTGAATCTCTTTCTTGGCGATAATGGATGGTTAAAATACTGATTCCCTACTTACTGCCTAGTTAGCTTGCAGTAATAATAATATATGTTTGTAACATTATACTTATTTCTGTTTTTATATTTAACTTTAGCAAACAGGCTTGTCTTTTCTGTAGTGTAAAGTATGTATCAACTTAGCAATACTTACGTTGCCTCAAAGTCAACAGTCTGTAACTAAAAGAGCTCTACAATAGTATACCACCTTTCTAATTAAGGTATAGAGGTTCGCTAACGGAATTTTTGTTTGTACTTAAGGCATAAACATGATGTTTTGTGCAATTATGTATGGACCTCATTTTTTAATTTATTCAAATCAGCGCTGTGGACTTAAATTATTATTTCGGCCACCTACAACCAATCTCGAATAGGACGGTAGAAATTAGTGTAGATGTATGTTAAAGTTCACACATATTTACATCTAGTAGAGTAATTGAAGTTGGTATAAGTTACTTACTTATACGACTGCAGGGAATAGGTCCATTAGTACCTACAATTATTCCAGTTAGAATGTCAAATGTATTTGAATACCCATAAATTTGAATCTTGCATGATACTTGTTTAAATGCTATAAAACATCGCGGTGACTAAGATAGGTAGTGGTTAAGATTTCGCCTACTTACTTGGGGAGTCGGAGCACTTCCACACTTATAGTCCATCACTCTTGTTAGGTTATAATCTAACTCTTCTCTTTCTGAAAGGAGACCCGTGCACTGTAGGCTAGTGATGGGTTGGTGATGATACAATCAATGAATTAACATACAGTAAATATTATGATATTAAAATTTCCAACAACATGCCTACTATGTAAAAGGGTGTCACCTGAAGCGCTCGCCTTTAGTTCTCTTCTACGCGTGGTACAAGCGTGACATCCGTGATTGCCGCGGATAATATAATTTCACACGAACAAGTTATTACTCACTTCAAGTAAATAATGTAATTTTATATTTAATCATATATTTTTTTATTTAGATTGTAATGTGGTCATGAATTTGTACTAAGTTTGATAATTAATCGCACGTTCTATCATAGTGCAGAGCCGACTTCGTAGGTTGTCGGAGAATTCAAAAATC
>DWLO01001104.1:0-16195 GCA_018245335.1 Dalla quadristriga
CCGAGGCTCTCGTAATCAAATAGGACAAATGGCGACATTTCTACGGCTATCAAGCTAGTCTCGCTATCAAGACCAGAGTATCGCTATCGCCTTGATGTGATTTTTCGTGCAAATTTGAACTTTATAGACGTTGGTCTCTCCTGAGGACTGACGTGGTTGTCTGTGGTATAAGTGTAACCGGCATCCACACCGTTCCGACCAGAACACGGTTTTTAAAAAACTAATATTCCACGGCAGAAATGGGTGTGCCAGTGGTACTTATCCCGGGTGATCCAAATACATGTTCTACCGCCTGGTTCCTTTCCAATATTTTGTAGGAAACATAACCCACAGTTTACATGTTATCAATTTAACTTTACTCAGATTCCTAATTTCCTGTTTTTAATTACTTTCCGTTTGTAATTACTGTAGGTGATTTTAGACAGATGAAATTAGGATTGCTCAGCCTTAATTTCCTTTATACCATTTTCATTATGTATTTCGTTAAGTATTTTAATTATTATGGCAAAGGTTTGGTTATATATTGTATGAAAATTGGAAGTTATCATAAAATGTATAGCCAGAAACTGTTGATCACAAAATTCAAATCAGGCTCTTAGGCGAAAGAAAAAGGTTTCATTCCTCCTTTTTTGTTTTTTACATTATGATTAATAGGCTGTGGTCACTCTCTACGCCTAAAACATAGAGAAATCTCGTAGGAAATTATAATATTGTGCTACAGAGGGCACGTAAAGCAATCGATACATTTTGAACCGAGCGTGAAATACGTTCCAGTAGACCTCTTTCAGTAAGGTTGTGACCCGTGTCGGTAGTTTTAGCCGGAGTGTTGGTATTATCTCATATTGCACAAAAGTTTTGGAACCGCACGGCGCACTGGTTGCACCACTGTAACAATATTTCTTGAATATAGTGGGCTATTAAGTCATCCCTTCCTCCATGTACCCATCCATCAGCCTTTAAAGGTGCAAGGTTTATTGGCGCAACTTGCTGTGTGCCTTTTGAATCCAGAGATGCCCCGCTGTTCTTCATCAGGTCGTCAGTCCACCTGGTCGTGGGACTAATCCGCTTCGTCTTACCTTAATTTTAATAACACAGACGGACACTCCAATTTCATTTATTGGTAAGATAAGATAAGATTTTGCTTAGTAAGACAAACAATAATGATTATAGTATTAGTCGATAAGCCGACTTTACCAATAGAAAATACAATAAATAAAATATACTATTATTGAAGGCGAACTCCACTCGCGGTTTGTTATCAGAACATCTGAAGCGGTGCATAACGACGAGGCTGAGACAAAACCCCCCTTTGTATTCCACTCCACATGTACTCGAAATAACAAGGGCTCTATTTTCAATTCCTCCATCGCATTCCGTGGTTATATAAGCATAGGGGTGAAGCGCTACCCTTGAAATGCAAGTCTTTTTGCATTTACGAACGGTTGTTATTGTGGCAGTTTCATATTATTATGTGCGATACGATTGGTCTATATATACCTTAGATTAGAACAGGTAGGTAGATACGTACGTCCATACATCGCCTTACAGAAAAATGGGCTAGGTGCAAATACACGTAAATACGCACCCACACAATTACAATGCGGTGTGGGCATGTATTGTTTTATATTTTTAAATCACTGTTTACATCGTTATAGAATAGAAAAAAATATGAATATGTTGTAAATGGTTCAACTTATTTTTATACATTTTTTAAAACAGAGAATACATTTGAGCTTTTCAAACACCGCTATTTTTCGCGCGGTTAGAATGACGTAACAAGGCCCCAAAATCGTAAACCAAACACTACACACACCATACAAACGTATTTAAATTTCGATCGCTTATTTTGCACATTTCGTTTATTAATTTTTGCCATTAAAAAGGAATAAAGTAAGAAAATAATGGCTTCGATTGAATTTCTGAACATACCATGAATTTTTTTTACAAAATTTAAACTACACCCATAATCCCTATGATTGAATCGTGCATATTCTAAATGCCTGTTACATTTCGTATCTCTCTCACTCGCACATTTTAATATTTTCAATCATTGTAAAATTAGCGGTACGCGTCTGTCATAATTGAGTAGACCTGGGTTATTTTATGCGATGAGGATAGCAAAGTGATTTGAAGCCCCACCATTCACTGCCGCCTATGGACGTCTGTCACAAACTTCGAATACGAGGAATTGTTTGTTAGTTAGTTAGTCCTGTTAGTATTAGGTGTTAATTAGAATATGAGTTGGTTAGTATTTGTTAGTCTTAGGACTGAAGTGTTAGGTCTGTTAGTGTGAGCTAGTCCTATAAGTAAATATTAGTAATCGTCCAGTAAGAAATCGGTTGTTTCGGATCCGCTTTTTCTAAGGACTACGGTACGGTTTGTATAAGTGTATAGATAATACTCTAAATACTGCACCAGTGCGGATTTGTGGAGGAGTTACCGCCGACCTGAATGTAGATAGTTCTTAGACCGTCCAAAGGTCTCCGACAAGGTTTAATTACGACAGCGACGTTGCTTTACTTTGTCGACCGATTAAGTCCGGAGCCATGAGCACTACGCTAGAAAGGTATTTCGAATATTGATTCGATAGCAGAAATAGCAGTGATAAATTCAGCCATTGTACTTTGTTATTGAACAAAGTACAACGGCTGAATGTATCTCTGAAACACAACATCGAAACGGTACACTGAACAACAGTTGCTATCAAACGCTTGTTTCAGATTTCCACGAAATGTTGAGGTACCTACGTATTATACTCTCGCTCATCAAAGCTGAATCTACCTCGGCGACGTTTTATGTACAGCTAATGGATAAACGTTTAGTTGAATCTTTTGACAAATAGCTGCAGCCGTACCACTCGTAAAACAAAGCTTCATTGAATTGCTAGCGCTTACAACGATCGTCAATTTAACGCGAGGTATAATGCCAACTCCTTACGACGTTAAATCGTCGCTGAATTCATTATATATTCCAGTATAGTGTAACAATGTTAATACGTACAGAGATTGGATACTAGCATTTATCATCGAAACAAAGGACGCGTTTGCTTTGATAGCTTCGTTCCGTGAGGTGAAAACGTAGACTTATTAGACCCTATAGAGTAAGGCCGCGTTTACGACGCAAGCGGATAGCGGGGCGATCATATAAAACGAAAAAAGGGAGAACCAATTTGTTATTGTCGCCTCGCCCGTCACTGTCTTCGAAAACGCGGCCTTAAGGTAGCCTTTTCTACACTAATGACCGCGTGTGTCTAAGCAAATTGTTGAGAACGCATTCAAACAAAGCTTCCTCGTGATCTGTAGAAAATATCGCTGTACGCTGTAAACATTTAATAAAGTTGTACATTGACCTTCGTTTTGAAAACTTGGGAACAGATTAGGTACCGTACAACGATGAAAACCGGCGAAATTTCAGAATCTTTACGATCTTTTCTATAATTGGAGCCATTCTGCGACTCGATATTCAGGGACCTTCTCGCATTCACGAAAACTTCAAAGTAATAAACTTGTTCTTTCGATGAATTGCCTTATTCCGAAGTTAATCACTAGAGAGTGAGGCAAACTTGGCGTGCCGGGTGAAGCGGGTGAGGCGACGTTTAAAGAATGGGCCAAGTTGCTTCGACTAATTTTGTTCGATGCGCCGCGCCATCGTAAACAGGCTTTCACTGACGTGCTCTGTTATTTTCAACAGCCTCGAGAAATAATAGTAAAGGGATTTTTTTATTTCTTCGCTGTACCACTTGAACTTTATTGATTAGTAGGATATGGTGGTATCTTACGGTTCACCTAGGGTACCAAATAGTTTGTTATGCGGCTGGTAGGGTGTGGGTGCCGACGCACTCTTATAAAAGGCGACCATCTCGGTCCTCAGTTATATTAACACCTAAAATGGAATATTATCCTAATAGTATTCGAGATTACATAAGTGTACATGGACAGCATGCTCGTTTGGAACAAAAATCACAAACAATAGGAACACTTAATGCGACAATGTCACCATTTAGGCAAAGCTGAGAACGTTGAATCCATCGATATCTACTTACTCGGCCCTTGATTTTGCCACTAACTCTTCCTACCAATTGTTTTTATAGTGAAGTGCTAAACGAGCGTCGAATCAATTGCTGTTTGTCTATAGTCGTTTTCCAATACTGACATTGATTTGTTTTGTTCCGACACTATTAGCGAACAAGTAGAAACAGACGATGCGAATAAATTAAATATCGTTTTTATTCCATGTCATGTTAATGCTACCGCTGCAGTAAATTTATTAATTTCCATATTCACTAAACATTTTGACGTCAATTATTTCGAGCGGTTCATTTAGTCTGTAACTGAATAACGAATTAAGTCAACGGTTTAATTATTGCTTAATTGAGATTGTTATTATGCAACATCACATCCGTTTTCAAAGGGGGATGAAAAAATGTTGGACGGGGTTGTCGAGGCGCGTGAAACGTTTATAGCAGCGAGTCCATATTATGTTTGTTTATTTGTTTGTTGTTCAGTAAGCGCGTTGCATCAATTTTGACAGAACTCTATAGGCGAAATCCCAAAACATCACGCAAACCTTTGGCGTTTAGATAAATATACAACAGAATAAATGTTTCTACGTATAAGGGACACTACCGGGACCCCTCTCGTGGCAATAGAAAATTGCATTTACAGAGGCGCAGGACCTCGAAGTGGCTTTCAGTACTAGAGGCATTTGTAGCAGTGGACTTTAAAGGCTGAGGAAAGGGGGGATGGATCCTCACTCACACAAAATCTCATTAAATTTAACTAGTAGTAACGAGTAACGAGAAGTGACCCAAAAAATATAATATAATATCGATATGTTTCATCTGTACCCTATTGCCACGACTTTTAATTAGAAAAATAAATTAAAGCAAGACTATAAATATGTTTCAGTTTCGGCGACTATTTCTGGCCCGTATAGTTATTTCGTTGTGAATTTCCCTTCAAAAAACAATGGCGCAATTACAGCTTCCTGGCGCAGTAGGTACTTGTATGAATTAACAAATTAATACAGTCGTGTTGCGAATGAAGTGGGAGGGTCCTGTGAGTCCTCTTCACACTACATCTTGATTTATACCAGTGGTATAAATATAACAGGCTGTGATTCTTTATAACATGTTATGTTCAGAGTGAGCTCAGACTGTTTGTAGAGTGGTTTATAACGAAGCAAGGACGCAACTCGTATCTGGTTTGTATTTTCACGAGCAAATGTACTTAATGGGGCGGAAAAAGTTTGAAATGATAGCTTTGAATATCGTTTGTTCATAAATTCTTAAAATAATATAACTCCTGTATGAATATTTCATATAGGTTTTTTTATGGGTGGTTTTTAAAATCATAATTAACATTTTGTTAATTAGATTCCTTTGATCATTGAAATTAGATTCCTTTGATCGTCAGATTAGTATCACAACGATGTAGCATATAATTAAGTGAACAATATAATCTACCCAAGAGATGTCCTGGACAAAGATTGATTGGACGTGCTTTGCTAAATCTAAGGGTTGATCAAAACGGTCATTTAACCAGTCATCCCACTGACTCAAACATTAACTGTCTTAATAAATCAGTGACTTACAGAGGTCACTGCGTTAAGGTTGCCAATTTCAATTAGTATTGTGTTTGATTTAGCACAAAATTAACTTCGGAGTATTGTCGTTTGAAATAATTATTAATTTTTAAAATATTCTATCCATTTTATTGTCCTTTTCGACTACATGAGTATATTAAGTTTTCGATTAATAACACGTACAAAAATATGGAGCTATAATATTACTAATCTGGATATTAGAAATATGCGACAGCATATGCTGCATCAGCAATACAACGCTACACTACATTTATACAGGACCCACAAATTTCCGTTAGCTGTATAATAAGCAGAGAGAGAGAGAAGCAGAGAAGTGCGGTGGATTGCGCTCTTGGCCTCCTCCAGTGAGCCGCGCACAGATAATTATTTTAACATAGTTACTCGTACCTACACTTTAATTTGTTTCACTCTTAGTCTAGTTTTTAAGAGTGATGAATAATTAATGTACCTAATGTAATTTAAACATGATTATTAAACAAATACAAATCGATTTTAGCGAAGTGTGATAGTCCTCAACACTCTAAAGTTAATAGGTCGCCAGGAGATTACGCGCGAAATTACATAATTAGTGGGTTGTCCAAGTGACTGGCGAATATCGATGAGCCTAATTGCCTTGTCAATACTTTTTTCCACCTCGTCGCCGGCCCACGAAATGTAAATGGGAAAATAAATGATTTCTTTCCGGCGCGTGTATTTTCCGTATTTGAAAGAATGAATATTACGGGTGCGGTTATTGATGAACGATATGATGAATAGGGAGAAAGTCTTTTCATTATTCAACGTTTGGGTATTCGGAAAATTAGGCTACTTCAAGACTTTGATTATGTACATACAAATTTGAAAGAAAATTAATATTTTAATCTCAATGACGAAAATCATGTTAAATGAAGTTTAACAGGCGGTAGAACCTAGGGTCTATGGTTACGGTTAATGACGAACAAATTATATGTTACGTAAATACATAAAGGGCACACTGTAATAATGCATGTGTTATAAATTTTAATTAACTAAAGTTGCTCAATAAAGATAAAAAACAGACAGACTCATTCACTCCTGTTTACGTGAATACATTATTTTGAATTCAATGAATATTTTCAGATAGCTGGCCTTCTTTGTAGTTGCAGAGTCTTCGGGTACCTGATATTAAAGTTAGCGAAAGCGCTTAAAAGATTAGGCTGTGCGTCGGAACAAAACGCCGCCATTACGTCGCAAATGGTCGATAAAAGATGCCGTTAAAGTTTTTCCGTGACCACGGAGCAATGGCGACGTTGTCCTGTCCTCAGTTTAACAGCCCTTACCTACAGCTAATGCTTCTGTGGACATAAGATTTTAATGGATTGTAAGACATACAACGCAAATAACAAAGTGGTGTGAAGAGTACCTATTTAAAAGTCTTATGCTGTCGAATTTAGGTATAAGAATTTGTTATGTGTGAACTTATCAACATCTTTCATGTAGTGAATTTTGATTTTATAGCTATAGTGCAACACTAAATAATGAATTTGACCATGTTGTTTATACCCATATCACTTGTTAATTTAAGCGCTCCAACAAATCACATAATTTCTTACAAATCATTTTTTTTCTTCAATTAGTCAACGAAGTTTACGCAACTTTTAACACATTATGTTATAATACTATAATGTACTATCTTACGAATAATATTTTTTTAATGAAATAATTTAACGAAGATCTTTTGTTTATTTCTGCCTGAGGAGGATCTTGAATAAAAGCCTCACGCTTTTCTCGATAGGTCTCGTTAGGTCGATGGTGTCGTACGTAGTGGCATGATAAAGTAAGTGTGGTAAGTGCAGTTGAATATGATATCGTGTGCTCAGTGCACGTTACTTAGTTAATGAAGATAAGAACGAATACGCTGGACTGCAAAACTGTAATGTTTAAAAAAAATCTGGGTTTTTAAATTTCTTTCATGCATACTAAATATCGCATTTTATGGTCCTTTTTCTTTTGTTGTTAACCATAAAGAACATTTAAATATTATTAAATTATATTATACTGGCTGTGATATTTTTGTAACTGCAAGCTGGGGCAACGTGATTTAAAAAGTTTCATTAAACCATTATAATGACTTCACCTTACCTACTTTTACGTAATTCGGGGGTTATGTTGCAGCTAGGACATTATAAGTTAAATTTACTATCTAAGTTAAGTTGTTTTCATTTCTATTCAGTTGTTCCCTGGAATAAATGTTTTTCTTCTTCTTCATTGTGTTAACCAACTTTATAAAAACTTCAAAATGGCACAATTATTTATTTTGTTGTAGAAATTCCTATAAATAAAATAGCAAAGAGATAAAAGGAGTTACATAGGTAGGTATTGTTTGCTATTCAGTTTGTTGCAGAGTTTACGAAATCACTTAAAAGAGTTTCGTAGCGAAAGTAGGAGCGTTCAATTTAATTAAAAGTATCTCTACTTGGATTCCGATTTTGTATCTCTTTTCTTTGTACCATGTCTGTACTTAGTGAACATCTTTGTTGAATTCATCCGGTTTTGATTTTTCCTTCTTGAAGACTTTTTCCTCAATACAAAATATACAAGTATTACGAGTATGTATTGAAGAAAAAATCTTTTTTCAATCTCTTTGCTTTGTACTACGTCTGTAATTAGTAAACGTCTGTTATTGAAACCATGCGGTTTTCTTCCTTTTTTTAATTTGAATATTTGGTATTAAGGTCAAGTACGTACCTATTGAATAGATCGAATAAAATATGACATTTTTATGTAACGATTTAAAAGAGACATTATAATACCGGTTTAAAATTTAGTATTGCATCAAATAACCTATCGCTTCAGCGGAAGTGGCCAGTGCTGTGTATGTGCTATATACCAGAACCTATAACTTATAGATACATAGCACTGTTAGATTTACGCTATATCTTACTCCTGAATAGACAAAATATACATAAGTTTCACATGATAAACATAGCTTTCACATAATATAGGTAATACGTTGATGCGTGGATAATATCTTCTTAAATCATCTTTATCAAAAGTTAAGTGCAGGTAGTAATATTAACAAATGTGAAAATTTGTTTGTTTGTTTGATACGGCTTCACGGCTAAACCATACGACTGATCTTCATAGAATTTAGTAGACAGATAGTTTGAGTTACGGATAAGGTCATAGAATACTTTTAAACCCGAATATTAATCATACATTTAACGTGGACGAAGTCGCGGGCAACTGCTCTCTGCTGCTGCTGCTAGTACTTAATAAAAACAATGATAATAAAATATAGAAATAATCGTCTAGTGTCAGTAGTTGTGGCGTTAGCCCGGCTAACCGAACTAATGCAACTTTTTGTTGTCAATAGTCGGATCCCAACCAATCACTACTAAAATAGCTTTTTAAAATCACATAAAACGAAAAGGTTCAGGCATACTATTAAAACAGCAAACGAACCCATCGTGAAGATAATGAATTAAACCATTGATTACTTTCAATTAGTTTTTTTTATTAAAATACCTCAGCCGGTAAGTTGAGCTGAATCTCCGCTCTCTTTGAAAGACTCATTTTAATGGATCCGTCCCTTGATTGCTTCCATCATTAGAAGCAATCGTTTGGATATCCGGATACTTTTCTAGAATATTTCCCGTCTCGTTCATAGCCATTCGCTCAGTGAAAATTTCGCCCTAAAGCGAACTTCATTAATTTTAATCTCTCTAAAATGTTCGGTGTGTTTTTGCGCGAGTGTGTAAACTGGAGTAGACACAAATACGATCCAGAGAATAATAACAATGTTTGGCAAGTACGTACAGACAATTGAATAAGAATTTGGTGACGGAAATATGTATTTTTTTATTCATCATACTACCTAAACACAGAAGAACAGAAGGTGAACTTAATACTACAAACTAAATGCAATAACATGTAAAAATCGTGGTTATTCCTTATTTACATCCTTACAAAATGAAATGAAATGAAAATGAAAGTGTGTTTGTGGAACTAACTTATTTTTACTTATATTTTCTTTTAAATTCGTCGTCAACTGAGACGCCTTCACTGTCAGTGGGTCATATTTGTTTTGTTTTTTTAACTCGTCGAGCTCGGGACAGGTGTAATAATAGCTAATAGCGGCTTAGTGTTTTGGCGCCCCTGTTCGCTCCCTTAGGGGAGACAAAGAAGCTTTTTGGGGACAATGTCACGGATCAATTTTTTTCCATATAGATAAAGATAAAAAAATACTTTTTTAATATAAGTAAGGTTTTAAAATTAACTAGCTGTTGCCGGCGACTTCGTCCGCGTTTAATTTATCATGTTTTAGTTTCCTCGGACTTGTATATTTATTCAGAATCACAAGTATGACTATCTCCGTGACGTTTCCTTACCAAATTATATGAAGGTCGGTTGTATGGTTTAGCTGTGAAAACGTATGAAACAAACAAGCATGTACATTTTCGTATTCGTAATATTAGTAAGCAGTAACATGATAGCTTCTGAATATTGTAATTAAGATCGTACACCTCATAGCACTTATGTGCTACTTGCTAATAACTTCCAATTTTTTTTATTTCTAAGTTTTTTTTGATAAATCTAAGTTTTTGAACATAATATATTGAAACAAGCAAAATAAACTGGTGTAAATCAGTTTCTTTGGCATTTATTACACGGTGATTTATAAACACAATCTTTAAATTAATCAACATATGGAATTAAGCTGGGGCAGACAACCAGACAAAAGGAATTCATTACCACTTTACGATTTTGCAATTCCTGATTGGCAATTAACGTGTCCTCAAATAACGTGGAAACGTTTATTATGTACTCTGTGAATTGTATCGCTACACAAGTGTAGCTGCTGTAGAGTGATTTTAGACACCAATTACAAACTAGTAAATCCTAGTAAGTATACTAGTATACGATTCTGTTGAGTAGATATAACATTCATCATCCATGTCTGCCAGGAAGAAATTTTTACGATCAATCGATATGGTCACGTCATACGCACCATAAACACGACCAATTTTTGATTATACTAAACAATTATAAAACCCACTATCTACATGTAAAGATTTTATTTATTGTTATATGACGCTTTGCCTGCGGCTCCTGGTAGCCGGTATTTATTTAGCAGATAAATGTTTGTACCCGAGTACGTTGGTAGTTGGTTGGATGTTGGGCGTTAAATTGTGTTGTTTTCTGTGTGTACGCCACTCGCAACACAGGGAATTCTCGTGCGGGGGTGTGAGTGTGTTGCGTTACTAAGCGTTTATAAACCAAGCAACACACACTCACTTTCACATTTATAATATTAGTAACGATAGAGATTTTTGTAATCTCTCGTAAATGATTTTACAATTGACTCCTTGTCATTACTCCAGGAACCGAAGCGACCGAACCTTATAATTTTCTTTGGCCATGAGGGCTTGGCTCTAAATGAGCTTTCATAACTGTTTACTAGAAAAAGGTTGCAATATTTCGAATCGAATTTATAAGAAACGTTGGTGAAATCCATTTTTGGCCAATGTTTTAATTGTTAATAACATTTGCTTACATCATCATCGACGAAAGTAGAAGTAGAAGTTACTAAATTTAGTCATGTTAAAATGAATTTCTGTAAATAATGTGTAAAATATCTTGGACTTTGTTCGATTCGTTTTGCGGAATATAATTGTGCAATATTACACTGCCAGCTCCAAGTCCATACAACGGCGAAGGACTTAACGCTTCGGTTCGAGAAAACAATACTCAAGTTTAGTCGTCATAATCCGTTTTAGTTTTCTAAAGCTCTCCATCAAAGTTCCTTCAATTCTAATACCATATTTAAGCTTTAAAATTCATTATGCTTTAGAAATGAAGTATTTTCCTTCCACTGTGAAGGGTGGCCTGTTGACGGAAGTGTTTTTCTTACTTGGTACGTGTTTTTCCTATAATTTCTTGTTCAGTCTACTGGACTTTTACAACAAAATTTCGGTCGATAAAACGTTTTCTTCATAAACACCTATTATGGGCAAATACAATAATAAAGGTGAACATTATAATATAGGCGCAGGTATGTGTATGAACTAATTTTGTCGAAATTACGGCAAACAGATAATTGACGTACACATCGGCTACTGTTACTGTTTATGTTAGAAGTATCACAGTAATGTGATATTTACACTTTAAAGTAACTTTTTACCAGAACTCTTGGGACACTACAGGCTACAATAGGTTTCAGTCTACGACATGGCTTCAGCCTGATAGCGTGGTGGATTATGGTCTTACTAACCCTCCTCATTCTGACACCCGTGCTAGTTTTTCCTTCTCCAACTCTCTCCAACAACATATTATAGCGAGTTAGTTTTCTGTCATATTATATGGTATTCGACAAGGTGGACTGACGACCTGAAGAAAACAGCGAAAACCGCAGGATTCAGAGGGCACAGGACCGGTCGGACTGGCGTCGATTGGGGGAGGCCTATGTCCAGCAGTGGACCTCTAAAAGCTGATGGTATGGATGGTATGGAAAGGTATGCATTTAAAAATGTTTAACACATAACCTGTCTTTACCTTATTATTAGATACCAATCTATTCACCAACCATATCCAACTGTCTATGTATCTATTCAACCAATACCAATTCATAATTATTTGCTTAGCCCAAAGGTCGACCGGTAGATAATGCTTTTAGCATTAGGCCCGCCTTTTATATCTAGTGTAGGTACCTACTATTGGTGTAATAAAGTTTTAATAAATAAATAAAAAAATGTAATAATAAGATAAACACATGAACCATAATATGTAAGGTAGACGCCAAATTCAATCACAATCAGCTTGATTTCCACACTATTTTATTAACTTTCTCCTTATTCTCAAACAGATCGCTCCTACTCTTAACTACACCCAACTTCCTTCTCCCTTTTTTCCCGCCAAGTCCCACCCGTCAGCCTACTCGTTTCAAAACCACAGATAATCACAAAAAGTCAAATACCTTACTTCGTTCAAACAGATTATAAATTTAAAATTTAGCTGCGATAAATAAATCAAACCTTACACATACAATAAAGACCACACGTCGCATAAAGGGTGCCTGTTAAAACACCCCCCCCGCTCGTGTAAATGTATCCGAACGGGGTGAACTCGATCAGTCAATCTTCGCTCGATAGAACAACTATTCGCAGCAAATGTCGAACACCTGACGACGCGGGTGAACGTATTCGCCAGCGGAAATCAATCACAAATCGCGTTCCAAACGTATTTGGAGAAAACCGAATTTGTTAGCTGTCAATATTTCTGACGTCTTCTACTGTAATTTGTTTGCGCATTTGGCACGCATTTGGTATGTAAGCGTCTGTGACTGATTTTGTGGATAGCTTTCTTTTGCCTGGACCTGTATGTGTGTTTGTAATTTGTAATAGTTTTAGGTTCCAGGCCCCATACTAGAAATCTATCTGTCTATACCTATGTAGCTGTAATTTAACTTGTACCTGTATTTGTATCACTTTTGTGTTTGGTCTTCACTGTAAGCAAATGGTTGACGAAAAATAATAATAATATAATCCACGTGTTTTGGGGTCTAGTCACTTTCGTTTAGCATAGTATATATTTTAACTCAAGAAACATAGGAATCGTCGGTGGCCTCAGTAATCAACTAATCATTTTCAACATAAATATTAAATAGGAGAAGTCCAGGTTTTTATCTCATTTACATTCCTTGATTACAAATTACCTAACCTTCGCTCTGGAAGACCTATAATCATGGGCCAGATGTTGGTATCTATCGGATGTAAACTGATAAATGCAAGCGATAAGCCGTGTACCCATAAAAATATAATTTACAGTATATTTAATTATTCACCTTTTTAGTAAAAAATGTGTATGAATTCCATAGACGTGTAAAAGTTACTATTTTTACACGCCACAGAAACCAGGCTTTAGCTAACAACGTATTTGAAATGCCGTAAAGACATCTGAAACGCACATAAAACGGCCAGGGGTTTGTGATGGCTCATAAAGCGACATTAAACGCATCGCGGACAACGACAATGTTGACTGCAGCTGCCCACGCTCCTGACTGGAACAAAGCAGAAATACTCCCTTTGGTTTCTATCACTATTTTAGACTAACTACTGTATTTTGGATCTGTATCTATTCTAGAAGTTTCTATCTCTATTTTGTCAGGGAGCGCTGATTTATTATTGTATTTATTTAACTGTTCGAGTACACCCTAAACAGCCAATATTTAAACTTAATTAAAAAGAAACACTATACAGGCACTGATTAATAACCGACTTTTTCATTTTAAATGGGTACGCGGCTATCTATACTCATGTATATTTATCGGGATCGCCCGACTAGTTTCAGTCCAATACGTAGGTCCTCTTGAGGAGTCACCGAGCGGCGCCAATGCCCGTCGTACACTGCGTTCGCTCGCACTTCATCTTATAATGAATTTTCTTCTAGCAGATCTGGGAATGGAAAAGAGGATGCGAGATGCAAATTGTGTGTGCTCCACTAAAGTATGTCAATATAAATACATACAATCACTTAACATACTCGTACTATATACTATACTACTAAATACTGTAAGCACTACAAATAATATAATTTCTATATATCTACTATACAATAAAACTACATACTATAAAATTTTCGTAAGAAACGTAAGTGTATTTCTTAATTATGATAGTTACCTACCCTTTGTCAATGGTAAAGAGTTGAAGGTATACCCATTTAAAAGACTCCCAATATTGATATTGATATACGTATTTTTATTAACTGGTGGGTGAATCGATTTCAATGCAAGTTGTTTGCCTAGGAAACTACTTGGAACTGCTATGATCCAATCGCAAATACTGATAGCACATAAAGAAACCGCGACAAAATCGGGACATCCACTTGTTAGCTACAATGGCATAGACAGGGTAGATGCCATTCATTTTGATGCTCGTAGCTTAATTATTCAAAAACTCGCTGGATCTAACCAAAACGTTCATATGCGCCAATGTTGGCCGAGCGCAGATTTATCTGGCGTGCCCTAAACCCATCCCACGTGTTGATCGGGATCCTGTCTTACGCTGATTACGTATTTGAAAGACAATAAAATGTCAGTCACGCGCCCGTAAAACGGCCAGAACTTTGCACCAGCTTATAAACGCCTCTACGGAAGTTTACGACCCAACGACAATGTTGACTGCAACTGCGCCCACGGTTGAGAACAAAACGTGAATCTGCCGCTTAACGATATTTGAAATAAAACTTCTTTATACAGGAATGCATGTTACGGAAGTAAAAGTTGGCTCGTTACGGAAGTAAAAATTACGTTACGTAGGACTTACCAATGCTCAAAATTAGGAGTGGTTGTTACTTTACCATTACTTACATAACAACTAAGGTACCAAAAGATATCTTGTTTGTTCTCCTGCCACATTCATATGATCATATGGACGTAGGAGGAAACGATAGGTACCTACTATGAGTATAGCCGTAGGACGCGTAGGAATGAATCTTTCATATAAAATTGTCAACCAAAACAAAAAGTGACTGGAGGCCCACTTTCGTCGTGCAACTTTCAAATCTCTCAACTTTGACGACATTTTAGTTCCACTTATGACTACTTTCATGAACATCTGTGTCTAACTATTAGATATACTTAAACCAATTTTTTTATGTAATTCGCTGGGCATGCAGCCGTCCTTCAACCGGCGGCGGAGCACCGGTCACTACTTCGGGGTCTAAAGCGTACTCCAACATTTCCACTGCCAATCAGGGTATCTAAGAGTTAGCGGCCAACCCGAGTATCGCAAGTTAGGTCCACTAAATATCTCCGAAATGGCTCAACGATTAGAGGCCTAGTTAAAGGCCATCAGTGAATTATGTGAGTTAAAGAGTGTGAGGAAATTTCACAATCACACATCAGTTTATTGTATACATGTGCTCTTATTTCATAATTTCTATATTCTGACCTGGTGTACAATAAACTGTATCTGTATTGTATTGTATCTGCGATAGGATTGTTTGTTACGAGTGGCGGAAAAAACAAGAAAAAAACTATCAAGTTGAGACCAAACATTTTATCTGCCAAACAAATTGTTTGGCCTGGAAATCGAAGCCGGGGTCCGCAGCGAGTCCGGCGGAACTGCGAATACGCGCAAGTAGTCTTATGCTTCGGTACAAGAAAAATAAGCGTATTATTGCGTAAGTAGCATATTTATTTCCTGACATTTCCCTAACGTAGCAAAAAGTCATCGAAAGCAAATAAACATATAAGAGCGAAATCAGATAAGTAGGTAACAAACAAGCCGACGCCCCGGAAGTGATGCCCTATCGGATCCGGTTAAGGCGCCTCCAGCCTCCGCCCGGCTAAGTAAACACACCGAGGTGGTAGAACCTGTACCGTACACCGGGGCAGTACCACCGCCACACCCATTTCTGCCGTGGAATTCTTTTCCAACAATTGTTTAGTTATTAAGAGTTTAAAAACGCACATCTAACTTTACAGGATAGCCTAACGCGTTAGTGCAATAATGATAATAAATTCCATTGTTAATAAATTCAAGTGCTTTCTAGATCAGTGACGAATTGAATATAAGCTATCAATATCCTGTTGTGACGTTTCTCAAGTTTATGTAAATTCCTTATGATGAAA
>DWLO01001105.1:0-16194 GCA_018245335.1 Dalla quadristriga
TTATTTCACGGCAGAAATGGGTGTGGCGGTGGTACCGCCCCGGGCGAACCGTATACAGGCTCTACCACCTACCAAAACGCCTCACACCTCAGAACACCTCAAAACACCTCAGAACGCTTAAGACATACTTATTAAGCCGTACACAGGTTCTACCACTTGAAGAAATACTTTAAGCCTGATGGAAAGGGATGGATGGATGGACGATGGATGTATGAATGTTAATGTCCCAGCTCAATAAAAGAAACGAGCCCAAATTTGATTCTTACTCTATAGGCCTTGTACGTTGTTTTAGTAACTATTATCTGTTCCCAACATGAGACCCCAGTAATGTGTGGGTTGCAACCTCGCAACATAAGCCGCATGATACCCAATCTTTATTGATTAATGTGCTTACTTTCGTTAAGGTAACCTTTATTCAAAACTAGTTTTTTCCCTCGATTATACATATTTACTTTTCCATCCATCCATCCATCCATACATCCATCAGCCTTTAGATGTCCACTGCTGGATATAGAGGCCCAATTCGACGCCACTTCGGCCGGGCCTGTGCCCCCTGAATCCAGCGGCTTCCCGCTTTTTTTTTCAGGTCGTAGTCCACTTTGTCGAAGGGTGGCTTGAGTTCCTTATTCCGAGTCGTGGTCTCCATTCGAGGATCTTTCTTCCCCACCGGTTATTAGTCCTTCGAATGACGTGGCCTGCCCAATGCCACTTCAGCATGATAACTCTGCGAGCTATGTCGGTAACTTTTGTTCGACTATTTTATACATTACTTTTTACAGTTTTTAAATACTAATTATGAACAATTTTACAGAATCAATAGTCATAATTATCTTCATAAGCCATTCTGCATGTTTACCAAATTTCATGTAGATTCACCGACCTACACTTCACTGATTAGTTCAGTCGCTTCACGACGACTTTCCAGTAAGGTCAATAAAACAGTAGTTTTCATTAAGAATAAGAGTCACGAGCAAAATCAGACGTATAGTAACCACATTGAATGATTATATGATGTATTTCGATTGAATTTTACAACAAATAAATAGTTCACAACAGTCTACCCTATGCGCCTATACAATAACTTTGTCGATGGTTTCATGAATTAATTTTTATTTTTTAGCATTTAATATCACCAATACGAAGGCTACATTATAAGTGTAATTTTGTCACAAACATTACCACTGCTTCGTGCCTAAGTGAGGTTTGATATGATAAAAGAAGGGAAATATTTCTTATGCACATAACCGATTGTTTTTTATATATTTTTTATATATTTTCTTTTTTACAAACAAAAATGTATCTAGGAAATATAATAGTAATCTTTACACCTATATCTATAAATAATAGAATCTAATAACACATGATACAGTAAGCATTATGTAGTGTCTCCAAGTAGTCCAATGTCAGAAAGAATGAATACGACGTAAATGTCAGTAGGCGGGTGTGTATTCAAAATGTAGAGCATTGGATTAAGCATTTGTTACTTGTTAAAATATCAATGCATGATCCTTTTACCGGCGTGCAATGTTACTGTGCGACAAACATTAGAATGCAAGAGCATTATTGAAAATATTTTAAAATTATATCATAGGTGCAAAATTTTGTAAGTATTTAAAAGTATAAGATAAGCGGTAAAATAAGAGTTACCATGTGAGTAAGCGCCACACTCTAACATACCCTTCTTTGGCTGTGGCGCTTTATTTTCTTTCCCTGTCTTTTTATTCTCTTTCTTCTTTACTCCTTGTGGCTCGACAGGAACTACTCAAGGATGTTTAATATGTAAGGTTTCGGTCATAGTTTCACGAAAAATTCGAGTATGTCTATTTAGTATACAGAGAACTTACCTGAACTTTTTTTTCCTTTTCCTTGCTTAAGGCATATTGTTTCTCTTAGTATTGATGTTATGTAAGTAGAAGTGGCTGTATCTCTTGAGCTCTGTGAAGATAAAAAGGTAATATATACAATCCTGTCAGCTTTACTCAGCTCTTGTGCAGCAAAAGCTATATGTAGGTACTTGATCCAGAAAGGTATTCAGTAGGCACTGAGCAAGTCAAATGAATTAATGAACAAAAGTATGTTTTACTCTATCAGAGTAAGGGGGACGGAATCATCAAGTAAGTCTTCCAGGGAAATCGAAAAGATGGACAGATTGAAAAAAATAAGACAAGGAAAGAGAAGGGAATGCTGAGACGATTATGATAAATTTTGTTATGATTAAGTTTTATAAAAAATATTTTTTTTGGCCAGCTACCGTTACAACTTCCTGCTGCCACGCATGTAGTATTTAGGAACCTCTACTCTGCAGTAGGTGCAAAAGTCCGTCTATTTCGTAGATCACTAGTACCTACATTAAAGTAGATATTCCATTAGGAACAACTTTGTTCTTAGCTCTAGGTTGACAAGCCCTACCAGACAATATACCTAGTACAAATATTAAAAAACTTACCTCCAGTATCGATAACAGCATTTGTATGCCACCTGACTGCTTGCTCCATAATTTATCCAAAGTTCCTTGGCGTACATGTTTATCTAAAAACAAAAAAGAGCTTTATGCAAAGAATGCGGAATATTTTTTGTCTACATAACATTTATTAAATTAAAATATTTTTACGTGTACCTAAATATATAGTAGCGGTCTGGAACAACCTACACCTACTTTTTTCATTTATTCAAACCAAAGAACAAACAGACGGGCGACTTGATGGTATGGCATCACCGTCTTCATCTTTATTGAATAATCCCATGTCATAGTCCTCTCAGAAAACCTCAGAAGGAAGATCATTCCACAATAATTTACATGTGCGCGCAAAAAATATACGTTTTGACACACAAAACACACATGGTGTACGTCTATTATTTTTGGATTATCTATGATTACTACAATGTATGCGCTATGGAGAGAGCAATGCTCGGTATTTTGCTAAGCAACCGAATTTGCAATTATGAAATCCGTAGATAAACGAAAGGTACCGACATAGCTCGCAGGGCTATCGCAAGCTGAAGTGGCAATGGGCAGGCACTTCGTTCTGCGGACTGACAACCGATGGGGAAGAAAGGTCCTCAAACGGAGACCACGACCCGGAAAAAGAAGCACAGGCCGCCCTTCGACAAGGTGGACTGACGAACCAAAGAAAACAGTGGAAAACCGCTAGATTCAGAGGGCACGAGACCGATCGGAGTTTCGTTTATTAGGGGAGGCCTATGTCCAGCATTGGACCTCTAAAGGATGATGGATGGATGATACTTACATTTTTATGATTTAAAGATCACTAAATTGACCCTACTAGTTATAAAACGCTTGGACAAATTTTGTTGGAAATTAACAACTTAATATTTTTCCCATTCACGTGTGCACCATTTGCGTATGTGGAAACAGGTCGGCCTCGTGTGAGCCGCATGTTTGCGATGGCCGGCGACAGTGGCCAGCGCGGCTTCCGCGAGATGCATTGTTGTACAAACAACTGGAGCGGACCTTCGAAGGCCGGCTAGTAATCTTTTCGAGTCACGACTGTCTAAATTATTGCTCGTTACCTTATACATAAACAACGACATTTTTATTTGGTCCTACCAATATTATTAATGTGATTGTTTGTTACTCAATCACACAAAAACTACAAAACTTATGAAGTTTGGTGTAGAAATAGCTTGAACCAAGGATAGGAACATAGGCCATTTTTTTTTCAAAAATCTTGTCCTACGAAGTTTAAATAGGGAATGAAAGTTCGCATGAGAAAACAGTTTTAACGCGTGCACCGCGGGCAAAGTCTAGTTGATGATAAAATTATAAATCGAAAAGCCACGCGTAATTGGATCTTGGAGGCAAGCATGCATTGCCAGGGCCAAATTGCGCGATCGATGTGGCGCACCAGCGTCATTACAGGAATATCAGTTACATACTTTGGCACCACTCTGATCCTTCCTTCTTCCTATTTAAGATTTTTACCTTACCTAGTACATAATATATAATCAAGAGCATTTGTTGGACTAGTGCCACGTGCAATGTTGTATGGCACTCATCAATCACATCTTCATAGTGTAACCGTGACACTTAATTATATTTCGCTGTCAAAAAATATTGATACAGTGCCATCCGGTTGAAAGTTATTATGCTTTTTGTTTTGTGAATCTTTTTAATCCTACATTGCTAATTCAAATTAACGACCATTAATCTTGTTAGACGAATGGTCTTCGAGAATGTTGGCAGCAATCTGGTATTGTTTAAGTATCCTTCAGGTAATAGATACCTACACTTTTAATCATCATTTTGGTAAACAACTTTTTTAAACAGACTGGTGGAGTCCTAATCCGTCTCGTTATAAGAAAACACTATTATAATTTGAGACGGTGGTGAGTGCATAGTAGCATAGGAATGTAGGAGTAAAAGTAGATAGTGAAAATGTATGGCGCCTGATTAGCTCAATTACATTTACCTACCTGTATTATTTAACCTAATTTATTAAACATTTTTGGTTGACTATTAGGCGATATCAAGGTTTACAGACGTGGGTAGAAAGTACTCAATACGAACACTACTTTGAATCAGATATTCCTAACTTAATTGGAGCTCCGCAGATACCTTATTTTTCAAAAAAATTGTCAGCTGTTATCATAATACGGAACAATTGCGGATTTATTCCAAACAGATTAATTCAGTACCATAAAAAAGAAAATTGGTTATTTACATTCAGTTGACTTAAAAAGTATTTATTGTACATGCATGGCCATTTCCTGAACTACACATAAATGTCATCTCGAAAAAAATATTACCATTGAGGATAAACAAGTGGTCGAGTAAAAGTTCAGATGAATAATAATATTTAACTGTGCTGAATATTACAATAATATCATAAATAACGTACCTATAATTATGTAAAGCGAATAAACAACAACTAACGTAATTTTTGAGTAAAAAAACAGAGGCCGACCAACAGCAGTCGCCAGGACCTACGAAAAACACCATGCAAAGAGACTTCTTTGCGTATCAGCGACTTCTAATACCACAGCCTATAAACCATATTTACACTGTGCTAATACGAAGCTAGCTTTGAAGAATCTCAAAGCAAACTGTAATTTTATACGAAAATGCTTTTGACTGCGTCTCATGTTCGCACTCCGAATATATTTTTCATCCCTATTAGAAAGCCTGGTGGTTGAAAAGCTGAACTAAAATTAGTTGGCAGTTTATTTGTTTTTTGTAGTTAGAGATTGCACCTGTACAGGTGATTGAAAGTAATAAACCCGACCACCACTACCATCCAACCGAAACGCATTGCTGCTTTTCATCTTTGCACTCAGGGAATACCATAGAAGGAATCTCATTCCACGATTTGCACGTGTGTGGCAAAAGCGATAGTGCAGTGAAAACATCGATGTAGATATACAATGTAGTTCATTGGGGCATTAATGACAATGCCAGCCCGTCTCCGGCCGCTGGCACGCAGCCAACGCGGCACGCGCGATGTTATGAGGTTATGCTGGCGATCACCGGACAGACTTCCCGGGGAATTAATACAGATATCCGCGGATATTCCGTAATGAGACAGTTTGAATACACTATTTTATTATCCTAGTATACAGATAATAATAATAATAATAAATTCATTGATTTGCTCGCAACAACCTCTTAATAACTAGTAAATTTTGAGGATAGTATTCCTAAGACCTTACCTTGTGAGAGCTTGGTGCCTGAAGTAGGTTTCAGAAAACCTGAGTTTCAGATCACCAGTGCCCTTCCGCGGACAGATTATAGCTAAGATATTATATCTAATTGCATTCCAGTATCCCGTGTCCTGTGTCTTAGAGTATTACAATTATTTATTTGTTTATTTTTATTTATTTATTTTCGTTTCGGTGTGCGTTTAGTAAGTGTTAATTGGGTGTTCGTACGGTCTTAGATGTCCACGAAGTTCCAGTTTTGACATAACTCGTTCATCCTTATCCTCTGAAGAATCCACGACTGATATTATGTCAATCACACTTTGTACTACAGTGGAATAACACAATCTATCTCCTTTTGTAAGTCCACTGGAGGACTGGAGGCTTCTCCTAGTTGACACCTCTCCGGCCGAACCCTTCCTCCCTGTGTCTTCTGAATCCCGAGGCTTCCCGCTGTCTTCTTCAGGTCGTCAGTCCTGTCGTCGTCGGACGTCGGTCGGGAGGCGACTGGTGCTCCTTTTTCCGAGTCGTAGCCTCCATTTGAGAACATTTCTTCCACATCGATTATCAGTCTTTAGAACGATGTGGCCTGCCTATTGGCACTCCAGCTTGCTACATGCGAGCTATGTATGGCAAAAAATAACAATGTTTTGGCTAATTTATTTAATTTTAATTTAAATCAAAGTAAAATAAAAACTGTTATTATAAAAATGTTATGCCAAGAAAAAGAATCATAATAATATCAAAGTTACTATTATACAAATTTTGAATAAAAATAAAAACTGACGGAAAGAACGAAGTCCAATAACATTTTGTCAATGTACCAGAATTTTAGAAAGGAAGCTAAACTTGTCACAAAACGTTGCTGTTTTATATGAGATGTCCCTGAAAAATCGTATTTAGTAAACGCTTACGCCATAGCAACGGCCAAGAGATTAGCGTCAGTTGTTCTAGTTTGCAGAGTTGAGATGTATGCACTCGAAATACTTACTCGATGAATTTGTATTGCCAAACGTCTGCTGTTACCAATTATTTTACAACAATCATTTCATTGAAGTGCGAACTGTAGCCTTCGGAATGTCATATTATTTTTGGTCTCCATAAATTGTTTTTGTTAAATGCTTATATTTGTTAAAGTAATTATGTTTATGTTACGATAATTTTATGTTTTATAACGTACCTACCGCAATTTCCTATCACTGCCAAGGGTTAACTGTTATAGAGTTCCATTAGTCAATAAGTCCGCCTTTTGTAACTCCTAGAGCTAAGGTTTTACAGTAAAGAGTAAAAATGTTATGCTGTCCAAATTCACAATAATTTAACACAATTGATTGGAACGTTTAATTTCCAATTTCGTTCTATGGAGAGAAGATCAACGACATCGCAGTGATGACGTTCAACGGATAGTGGCCTCTAAAGGAGCCATTTATCACACTCGCATGACGAATAGCTGTCACCGATCACTTGCGCGTGGTTTCATCACAGGATCGCTGAGCTGCCAACACCGATATCGTAAACATGGCTTTATTTCCAGCTGCCTGATAAATTATCGAGTGTAAATTCTACTCTGTGTACTTAATTAGTCTTAAATTGTTTTAAAGGCACCCCACAAAATATTCTCGCTTTAACTTCTTTGCATGCCTTGTCTTTTTTTCCTCTTATGTATTTGTCTATTTTTTCTCTCTATAATTAATATTATATTATCTTTTCGTCTATGGTTCTGTGTTCGTTATGTATCGTACTTGGGTTAAGTTATGCATGAACATTGCGTACATAAACTTGTATTGTTGGAATTTTTATGTACACCGCTATCCATCTATCTCTCTTCCATATTAGTTCTACATGCTTAAGGTTGTCTGGAAGATATCGCTCTGGGCAATAAGGCCCTCTATTGGTATACATGTGCTGTTATTTCTTTATTTTTATATTCTGTCCTGTTGTACAATAAAGTGTTTTGTATTGTATTGTAAAACTAGCTCTGAAAATATAAGTACATTTTCAACATTTTATATAATCCTGTAATGGGGTACTGAATGTACGAAATGAACAGTTGTAGTAGTACCGGCTACCTATATAATGGTATCATCAATGTGATGTCAGCAATACCTGCGGGGGAGTTCTTACAGAGCCTTTTTTGAAGAACCACTTCATCTCTCTCTCTCTCTCTCTCTCTGTCATGTTTGTTCAGTTGTTGTTGCCTCAGGGCTTGTTGAGGATTTTACGACATAATATTAAACCCTGAAACAGATTAGGCTACTGGACCTAGAAGATACAATCTAACGGAGTCTTATGTAGTTTTTACTGCTACGCCTTAGGTTCCATTAATTAAGACGTTTGATTGAGTTTTCAGTAAATCTTTATTAAACGAAATTGGGTAAAAATCCGGGGTAGAGTCTATATAACACAAATTCTATCAAAATATCCGCTTAAGAATTCTCGAAATAAAAAACCTCGATGAATAAAAAACTAGAGGACATGTTAAAGAACGTATGAGTGGCGTCTTAGGTCGCTTTATATAGCAGCATGCCGGATGCCTGGCCACAGGGTCTGCGCGCCGCCAATGTCAAGGCGCCACGAACGTAAATAGATTCTTGAACGCATTAATTGCTATGGACTAATAATATGTAAGTAGTAGAATGCAAAAGTTGACTGACAGCCGGCGAGAGACAGTATCAAATTTTCAGATGTGAACATAACATAGTAACATAACATTAAAGCTATTTATAAGTGAGCATAAAAATATATAATGACTATTAACGGCTTATTTTTTAAAGATTTCGCTGATGCTGAAATTAAGAAACAGTACCATCTATCCATAACAAGAGAACCACCGGGAACGGTCTCTCCGTCGACGAATGTTGCAAAAGAAACAATTACTTTCTACTTCGTTACAGAAGTTCCGTTTATCATCTAGGTAGAATACGCTGAATAGGTCAATGCAGTTGCATCAATGCAGAGGTTTATCGCGTGTCCAGCGGCCGTTAAATAAGATTTGGTGCAGCGAAGCCTCGCCGAGGGCGCCAAATGTTATTTTTCCCACTTCTAAACTAACTACAATAAATTTATTGTAGAATGTGTAGACGCTCATAAATCATTGTAAGCGTTTTATAACATTTTATCGTTCAATTTCAAGCGTTTCGTCGCTGTGAATGTATGTCGCCATAATACTTGCTATAGGCTATATCTTGACTTAATTTGAAGCTTCAGTAAAAAAACAATCAACATTATATTTTTCCAGTGTTTAGATTTAATTCTATCTATACTTAAATAACCGAGTCACATCTGTCATCATTGAATGGAAGAAAGAAGAACGCATGTTGCACCGAACATAAATATACCTATACTCATAAATATAACTATATAAATATAACTATACCTATACTCGTATTATGTGGATCAGTAGGAAAGTAAACAAGAGCCAGAGTAAATTATAACTTAGTGGTTTTATTTCTTGTCATTCTTAGATGGAATATGAGAGTGATAACAACATCAGTTTTTCTCATTTATCTCGTTGGAAAGGTATCGTTTCTGCCGTTTGGCAAAGGAACCCTCAGAAGGTGTCATCACTGCGGTAAAATAGCGTGCCTGACGTAGGATTAATAAGTATGCTCAATACCGCTAGTTGGCCGTTAGCTATGACCTTCAATGCCGTCAACTGTGAATATTATTCCTATTCAGTTTTAACGTCAATAATTCCTTGAAAATTTACTATCCAATCCAATCTCTCTGTTTGTAAATATTTTTTATTTATCATCCTTTAAAGGTTTGCTAGATGTAGGATTCGGCTATACCTACAGTTTATCAAAGGTATATTGCGTGTTTGAGCAACATAACGATCGTTTATTAAAACCCCTAGACAAGGGTGCTTAAAGCGAACCGTTAAACTATTCCAATCGGAAATCTGTTACGATGTGAATATTTTAATTGGTTCTATTGGTACCAGGTTGCCGCGTTGGGGTGGCACCCTTGATGTTTTTTTATGATATCGCAACTAAACTGAAGTAAGTTTATACACCTGTTGGAATTATTACAAAGGAAGACAACTATTGAAAAGAATTTATTGCTCGTTCAGAATTTTATAGTGCACGACAATGATGATAGGGCTGAACTACAAACCATGGGGTGATGGTTACTGACAAAATAGATTAAGAAGTAGATGCAAATACTCTGTTTTATCGGGTCCTTTAAAATTCTTTGAAGTTAATTGAGACAATCAGTGGCATAATGTACTAAGTGGTAATCGTAAATCAATAGTCGACACATGTGAAGGTGAATGGCGAGCAGCGACCTGCGCGCCAGGCACGCACCTTCGGCCATCCAATTAGTTTATGTAAACCGGTGCGTTTCACACGCGGTTACATAATTTTTTACCCCTTTACATTTTCTCCACCTACGTTATTCTTATACTTATCCTAACATCGAATATATTTCGTGGCCAGATCGTAGAAATGATCATATCATAAAATAGTCGACCACTGCGTGAAATGGTGGCTTTGCATGAAATATTACACTGTTTATTGACAATATTCTTTTAGATAAAATAACTTACTGCATATTAATTTTAACAATTGTATGGGCGGGCACCCTACGTAAATGATATGGCCAAACGTCGATGATCAAATTGACCAACCTTGAACATTAAATGATATGGCCAGTAACACTTGGCGAATTCGTGAAATACCACCATTTCATGAAGTGATCGACTACTTTATGATATGATCAATCCAGCGATATGGCCACGACATATACCTACATACATAGTAGTAAGAATTTTTTCACATGGATACTATTCCGCGAAATGTCACTTGACCCAAACAGTTTTGTTCTTTTGAGCAACCATACTAGTAGGAATAGAAATTCGTGTGGTCGACGCGCCTAAATATTCACCTCACATTTTTTTTCTATTACAGAGACAAAACCACACTGAATGTAAAACATCTTAAATAAAGAGACATAAACTGATCAATATAGCATAAACAATATAGCCATTACCGTTAATCCTGAAAATAAAGTTTTAAATAGGTACATGTTTCTACAATCTAAATAATGGTTATTAAAGACGTTTTAGTTACTTCTGTATACATTTTAACTAGCTTAGAATATATTAACTTTCCAATATTTTTATCCATGAGTAGGTAAATACAAAGCATGTTCGAATAATTAGATTTTTTAATTATTTCCTGCCAGTCTTTTGCAGCGGCATTAAAGTTTAGATTACATTTTATGTGCATTTTACATTATTCTAACGCGAGGTTGCCAAGTTCTTTTTGCCTTTGCGTTTTAAAATTTAACCAGTAATATTAATAAATATAATTATTAGTTTTTCAATGCTTATGCATTAAAAGATACAAGCGTTACCAATTATACCGTTTATGATTTGCAGAATACGGATTATAATTTATCGTCAAGTTATTTTCTTAAAGAAGATATAAAGTAATCGAAATAAAAATTCTATTAAAGAATCCCAAATCTACAACTATTAGGATAGTCACGCAGCCACGAAAGTTTGGGCAGCCATGAAATATAATGATAAAGTCATTTGGTGGGTCTGAAAAAAGTTTCTAGAGTGTTCTTCGACCCATTGATAGCCATTAACGTTTCTTAGTCACGCACCAACTTCTATCAAAATCATTGAGCGTAAACTTTGCCCATTTTTGGCGAAAACTTGGGTTATTGTTTTGATACACTATTTTATTCACATAATATAAACAAATTTCGCTAACTTCTTTATTGGGTAGATGTTCAGTTGTTAACAGGTTACAATTTTAGGTTTAAGGAAAATGTTTGATACATAATGCTTTATTTTCTTTTTCATCTATTTTATTTTCTAAGATTTCTTTAACTTCGTATTTCTACACATAAGTAAAAAATTAATAGCCGATAGAGGTACTTTTAAAACCATTACAGGATAATGGTATTAATGGTACTTATCGTTTATTGTAAAGACAAATTTCTACTTTTTTAAACGATTAGGAAATGTTGACGGTATTCTTTACTACTGTATTTTTATACAACGTATTCTGGAACTCAATTGTAGTGCATTGATCTTCTTTAGCTCTTTTGGAAGACGACTTTTGTTGGTGAAGCCAACTCAAACACGTAAAACAAAAATAGTGATTAGTCGTTAGTGACAATAAAAACACAGCAACATTAACATTATCGTGTATATGTTTTGGAACAGTGAGAGAAACCGTCAAAGCGATATCGGGCGTTTTGCCAAAATGCAGTAATTACGCATTCCCGTAAATCAGTGTAAGGATAGGTTGCTATAAGTAGCAACCGTAGCAACCTATCCCTAAGGAGGGATATGGTATAATAGTCTAGATTGGGTTATTGGCCTACACCTTGAACTTAAAACATATCTACTTGCCAATATTCATTCTTAAACGTACATTTATTTTAGAAAGTACTTACTCTAAGATTACAACTAACTGGGAAACTCACTAGTCACTGTTGGATAAAAGATACCGATAAATGTTGGCAAATATAATCATAAATATATTAATTAGATCCTCGTGCCACAGGTTATATTATTATTTGGATTTTTTTTGTTACCTACACGTTTTACATGGTCTAATGTGTTGTTTTAATCTCTTTTAGGAACTGAAAAGCCTGGAAGATCATGCAATACACTAGATGCCGATGTTATTCGACAATGGAATCTCAAAGACCATGCCCAACTATAAACCGTCTTACTGGTGATAGATCTTTAGTGACTTCTGAGAACTAAGTTGCAACGTCCTATGCGTCACTGCTTTTGGTAACTAATACTACTACTATGTGCCAGAAACACACGCCTAAATCATAAAATAATAGAACGTGAAGCTACACACAAGTATGTATGTCCATAGTATTGCCATTATTCGTCCATCCATATAATTACCGGAATTACTCACTGATTTTACTTTTGTGATGCACTCGATAATATTTCGATCGAAATGCCAACGGAAATAGCATCAGTATTGACATTTTATAGATATTTATCAAAGAGAGCCTTGAAGATTCAACATCGATAAACCTTCAAATCAAATGGCAGCAGAGGCATTAAGTGATAATGGTACGTACTAGACAACTGTGGTCTGGTCTATTATTTAATGATGGTCGTATTCCTGTCTGATGGTACTACCCTGTCGTGCTTAAGTGTATCAGATTGCGGAACAGCGATGCTTAAATTTGATATTTATGTAAATTAGGCTCTAAGTATGACGCAGTGTAATTTTGTTTGACCAAAATTTATTTGTCCTTAGCGTACCTTGCAAAGTTAGCTGCGTGGTAATTACCATTAGGTGAAATAATATTGAAATACCGAGCATGTAGGCGACTACTTCTTAATTTTTTAATTTGCACATTATTTAACGACATTATGTGACACTGTTTCCCACAGATTCACTTCGTATAATGTTTTTGCATACAAACTTTACCAACTGTCTTGTCCCCTTCGAGAGCTTAAATTTCTAAAAACGTTGAATATGTTTCATCATTTATTCAATAATAATATTAATATACCAAATATCAACTAATGTAACTAACCTTTCACAGAGAATTTTCTCTGGCCTTTTTCGTTTTCTGTCTTAAGGGAGTTGTATTACGAATACAATTCTATAAAATATAATTTTGTAATATTACTATGTGTATAGTGACTACCTAATAGTTTTTATGAACATAACATCCATGTGAATATCGACTTCAAAACTCAGATCTATGCAGTTATCTATTCATGAAACTTAAACATATTTTGTTACAAATTGCTGTATACTTCTAGACTACATGGATATAAAGAGAACCGATCGATCAGGGACGAAAAAACAAACTAGAAGATGAGGTCATAGCAACGAATATAAAACATCTAATTCTATATGAATTGTAGTTGATTTCTCTTAGCTAGTAATGGATCAGCTTATGATTAATGAATACACACAATAAGAAGTTAGTTGCATTGTTAAAATAATTAGGTATACGCCTTATTTTTCAACGATTTTATAACGCTAACGCTACCTCCGCGTCCGCTGCCGGCTATCGCCTATTGTACGCAAAATCACTAAAAATTAGATATATTAGTTTAATCAAGTATCCTACCGTGTGAGTTTTTCGATTTATGCGACTCCTTAGGCCATTTGGTAGTACCAACGTCGTCATCGAGCGAAAGATGTCGGGGTTAGTCCCGGCTATGGCAGACACTCATATAACGATGAGTATTCGTTGTGATGGTCGTTATCTGTGATATCTCGTATAAATGTTAAGGCGGGGTTTGAGGACCGCGCGCGGTGATAAGCCATTTTCGCCGAATAAGGCTATTTAGGCAGGTTTTACACGCTTGAACGATCCCTAGTATGAATGCATAACGTAATTAGTTACTGTAACTAGTGATCGCTCCAGTAACTTGTACGTAACCAGGAACCCAATGACTTAAACAAATAATTCCTGAAAATAAATAATTTCTAGAATAACCAGTTTCTAAAAGCGTTATTCCGAATGCCGCTATCGTTACAATTAATCGTAAATACGATACTAATCTTTATCACTCAACATTCAGCCTACTGCAAGCACATAGCCTTCAAGCTTACCGTGCGAGGTGATCCGAGAGTTGATGCGGGAGGTGATGGCGCGCGCCACCTCCGCGGACTCAGGCGCGCGCTGCTGGAACAGCCGGAGGCGCTCGAAGAGGCATTCTGACGTTGCCTCGTCCGCCATGCGATACGCTGCGAATTAGCGTTAATTGACAACATTTCATTTTTTATCATACTTATTTTTATTGTGATAAATAAAACTAGATGTAAAAATGAGGCAGCCATGTTTTTTACTTTTTCGAAATATAGTAATTTTCATTTAAAATTCCGGGCTTAAAAATCGTCTTATTCTAAAAAGTCTTAAGTGCCAAATGACGTCAATGCTATTAATGCCGACTTTTGTTCAAAAAATTACACTTGTGATATTTGGGTACATAATAAATTATGATTATTCTTAATGACTAGCTAATTCTTCGAAATTAAATGGTATAAAAAAAGAGAGAAAGAATAATTCAACACAGACTAGGAAAACAAAGAGACGGTATTATTTTAGTGTTTTAGGGGTTTATAGATATTGAAATGATGTCAATTTCAGAATTCCGTCCCATCAATTTGTCAGTAAGAGAAGTTATTTTTATATTACTAAACGCTTACACATCTCACTTCGTCTTACTAGAATTCCCTGTGTTGCGGGTGGCGGACCAGGCGGGCACACAAACAAACCCAATTTAACGTCCAAGAGCAGTAGAAACATTTATCTGCCAAATAATGTCTGTCCGGCTGGGCATCCAATCCGGGACCCATAGCTCGTCAGTATGGGTCTCTAATCAACGTGCCACGGTGTTTGAGCATCTCAGTTACACTACCGGTTTGTAATTGGCGCCAATCCCATGGTTGCCATATCGATATACCTGCATCGGTATAAGCGGTGATTATTGCTTAATTGTCTTAATTGTATACATCGTTGGAGACCGCAGCATATGATCCCAACTACACAGACGTTGCAGCCCGTCTCCTAGATTTCATAATATTTAAATGGACTATCCTAGTTACGCTCATCGACGACGCAGCCTAGCGATGACACCGCCTTGTGTGTAAGTTCTACTTAGTTATTTTTAGTGTATTTCTCTTTTGGTGCTCAGTTTAAGATGTTTGTACTGTATTGTATTTTCGAAATTGAGAAGAATATCACAAAATATTTATTTTGCTAGTGTTAAAATGTGTAAGTGTGACAATGTGTGATGAGTACACACTGAAGTACTGAAGATTAATGAATATTTAATACTAATCCCAGGTAATATCTCATATGATTCTCGCACCTTGTTCCCTATTAGTAAGTGTTCACACATTCTGACATAGATTAATAACGTGTCAGTGACAAAATTATACGGGGTTCCTAATTGGTAATAAGAACGCAGTTACGATACGGAACTTCCAAATGAATAAATGAAACTTAAATGCAAATGTTAGGAATGTAAATTAAAGTACAGTCAGTTATGTAAACTAAAGCAGTACTGGGTAGCACTGCATGCACGTTTACTTTTCTTATGATATTTAAAAAAACTCTTCCTATTAAAAAAAGAGCAATATATTTTACTTTCTTATTTTTTTATTTATCGAAATCGGTTGTAACGGGGGGTGGTAACATGTTTATAAATTGTCATTGAATTGTGATCAGACAAGCGTAACTCTTATAGCAGCTATAATTATATAGCCAACGTTGAAGATGTAGTTAATCACAATTTTTGTAATGAGATTGGTAGTTTGTAGAGCAAGTTGTAGAGTTTGTTTATTAATTAAAATTGAAATATATTTATCATAAAATACGGTTCATCCCAGGCGTTACAAGCAAGCATGGAAGCAAGAAAGTGTTGAAGCTGTTAATTTGGTCAGGTTTAGTGGTGAGCTGTAGTTGCAATCACACTCAAAGAAGATGACTCCACTGCACTGCTCATGTTCGTTCGCCTGGATTTTTGGTTACATTCTCTGGTGGTCCGGTAGTGCTACCTACTCGTATTTGAAATCCATTTCT
>DWLO01001106.1:0-16190 GCA_018245335.1 Dalla quadristriga
GATATTCAATTACTTGATACGCACATAACTTAGAAAAGTCATCGGTGCGTGCCTGGGATTTGAACCCCGGACCCCTCAAATACGAGGCCGAAGTCTTTACCACTAGGCTAACTTCACTTGCATACAGATGTAAAAATGCATTTATCTCGCTGAGTGTGTAATTACGACTAATATACCAGGGGCCACTAGATATGGATCCACATGCCGCGCTACATACCTAAAAAATAACGACAGAGGTTAATACGTATCGTAAAGGACATCTTTTCTTATTCAAAAATATTATGTTTACTAAGGTTATCTAATAAACTGCTTTCTAAACTATGCACAGCATATGAGAGGGCAGTTGCGGGGCATACAGTCTATTCGGTATAAAGTAAGTATTTTATAAATTTATCATCTAACAAATCGTTCACAGACAAATACAACATGAGTAATATAGCAATAAGAAAATAATAATAGAGCATTAAGATACATAAAATAAGCTTAGATTTAGCCTTCCATCGGTCTGAGGATTACTCCCAAACTAACAACTCTCAATGACTGGCTTACGTGTCCTAAGGAGTAAGGAAGCACTTGTGAAATTATATCATTAAAGGTCACTCATTCATTTTCCGAATGTTTCCAAGGTTGCTTAACTTGTCGAGCTACCTACGATTGAGCGAGCTGACACAATGGCCATTCACATCGGCGATTTGTCGACGGCAGCAGTCACCTCTGTCGACTTAAAGTGCCGTTCATCGAGTCCTGACACTGGACTTGAGCTATGAACGAATCAAAGTGCTTAATTAGCAAGTTAAATAACAATTATAGCACTCAAAGGACATGAATACGTTTGTTCCAGCGACTCCGAGTAGTGTGAAAGTGCATTTTTTTTAGAAAGTACATAGCCTCGCCCCTCGAGGCAAACTCGTCACACACCAAGGTGCGATTATTTATTCAGTAACTAATACCAGGGCTGACGTGCCGCGCCGTCCATGTGTGACAATCCACACATTAGATCGCCCAGTTCGATACTTCAAATAACATTGTGAAAACAGCTTTGTAAAAGGAACTATTTGGTAGTTTCATTGCAGTTTAATACACCGTTTAATTAAAATTGTTACGAAGAAGAAATGTTATCGAACTAGATAGATACTACACCAATTAATAACACAACTCTGTTACATTGTGTTAAAAACTCTACCGAGTTTACATAATTTGGTTTTTAATAAGGCTAGCGGCATTTGTAGGTTTTGCCTTAGATAGTCGTGTTAATGAATTAAGTACCTACTGGACCAAGTGGTTGCGATGTTAGACTTAGGCCACCCGAAGGCCTCCGTCAAAGCTTAACGTCTTGAAATTTTGTCGCTATCGGTAAACACTCGAACTCATGGGATACTTAACACTATCGATCATTTAAGTTTACATCATTATATTCCATTTATTCTTTATAATTATCATCTGCCATATCTGCAAAATCTGCTACTTAAACATTTTTCTAGGTCCAATTTAGCTAACAACCACTACAAAATCCATTAGCTACATTGCCATTTCTTCATATTCTACACTATCCCAAAAAAGACAGCCCTGCCAATACCTACACATGACACATATCACGTTTTCTGTAACATAGTTGTGTTCGATCGACGTGACGTGTGTCCTTGCGATAGTTTTTGCCGGCTTATCGAGTGTGTGACACCAATACCAATGTTTAGCTACTCTACGTTATTAAAAATACAGAGGGATAACTTCGGTGACATTTTGTTGCTTTTTATTGTTTGTATTAACTAGCGTTTTTCACATTAATATATGTGTGGTCTTCTGGAGGACTAAAAGCGGTCTTGTAAGTAAGCTACTCGGATACATGTGTGCTTCAGAGGGCACATTAAGCATTATTCGCTATATACTACTATAACTTTCCCATTTGTGGCTTCGTCCACCTATGAATTGTTAAGACGTAATACACGAAACTGTTAATGTTATAATTACCTAAGACTACTTCTATTTCTTTTGTAATATATCGTATAGGCTTTTGCTCATACATTTGTGCTACGATTCTTTTAACTCTCATGAGACAGCATAGTTGCTGATAAACGTCTCAAGTAAAGACGTGGATACAACAACTGATAAAACGCATAAAAAACTAACCAAAATGTCTACCGATACAGAGGGACAACCGCAACTTCGTAACAACTGTGTGGCAACTCTCTCCGCGCAGATTTAGGACCCAAACTTCTAGAGGAACGCTGTGTCGGGTTTCATGAGTTAACTTTGAATGGCTTCGACCTATATTCACCCTTAATATTGGTGAGCGTTGGTGAACCATAGGGAAGCGGTGACTCCGCTGCCCACCATATACAAGCAATATTGTTGGCTACAAGTCGTTTGTGGACCACTGCCGGGGTCCTTTCAACCGATGAGGACTAGAGCTTGTTCCACCACGCTGCTTCAGTGTGGATTGGCGCACACCAACCCATCCTATCCGGGGTTACGGCCAACAAGAGTGACGGATAATTTTTGACAAGGCTTAACAACTGTTATGTTACTTTTAACCGGTACAGACTGTTTAACCATCCGTCTTCTAAACCATGCATACGCACATGAAATGTTGCCTCATTTCTGAGGAGAGACCGGTGTCCTGCGGTGGCGCTAATAGGTTGCAGTAAAAAAGCAAAGCAATCACTGTTCACAGAAGTGAACGATATATCCATAGTACGATTTGTAAAAATGATAACTAAAGTTAGATGAAAATCTCTACTTAGCCTTTATGATTAGCACTAATCGAGCTCGCTTCCATAACCATAATATGCTACGGCCATGGGCTTCAGTGAATACTCATCGCCGATTAACTACACCGAGTTTGCTACTACGACGCCATAAAAACACTGCAGATAACGTTGCGAATATAAACCGAAATGGTATAAACCGAATTTACCATACACGTCAAAGACCTCGCGAGAGCTGGCAGTTGGCGCGGCTCCAATGTTTCGGCCTGAAGCCATTTTTTTGCGTCCAACGAGTGACCTCCCATCCTACCATGGATTTATCACTCACACGCTGTAATTAATAAACTGAGGAAATGACTGGTGTAGATATTTAATATTGGTTCATTGTGCTTTTATGTACACAAAGTAGAAATTATGCAGTGGTCTATCGAGGTTACTGCTGCCTACGAATGCTAGTAACCAACTTCGAGTAAGACCGTGGTTCAAAGTACCTACCAAAGTCAAAGATGCATGCGATCTTATATAGGTGAGATGGATGTAGAGTGAAGTTGGTAGCTTCCTCTTTTAGATCTTGCTGGACTTTAGTCTCCGGTAATAAATCTCCGGCCACCGCGCTACCAATTTACCCACATGAAAAAACTCACTTTGGACGTCCTGTGACAAGAGGGAAGCAAAAATCCGAGGCTACAATCACCTGCATACTGCAAGGCACTGGTCTCTCCTAACAACTGCCAACTTGGCCACGCTGCTTCAACGCGGATCGGTGGCGGGGTTAGTAGGCAACACGAGAGTCAGAAGTTTTTAAGCTAACCGAAGGCCTCCAACTAGGTTTATCTGATGATAATATTCGAGACTATACATATATATATATTCTGATGATAACGTGCCCTCCGAAGTACGAAAGCACCAAATTTTAACACCAGCGGTTTCCTGTTATCCACTGCGATCACCGCTGGCAGCGCGACTATGAGGGCTTCGAACATCCTTACCTCTCTACAATCACCGATCTGGTTTACGCAAGAATTAGGTCTATTCTACCACAGTGTAAATCATTGGTATTCAACGGCATTCCGACAATAGTCCCCCCGAATATCAGGGAAATATTTCGCACGGTTTCAGCTCGTTATCGCGAGTCGCAGTCGATCGACGGGTCTCTCATTCTCCTGTCACACTGTAAGTCAATTTGTTTGCTCGTTTACCATTCAAATTCAACTCGTATATCAGCTATTTTGTTTGTGTTATAAAATTTATAAATACCCAATAAACTATGCTCGCGGCATGACTCGCATTATGCTTATAATCGCCTCTTCCCCAAAATTTAAGAACTTAATTGTTCTGTGCATTACGCGAATGTGCTTATATACACAGTAATATTTATAGGGCCAACGATAGGCGAACGGGTGTACGTCACGCCTAAGGACACGACGTGTGTCGTCGACCCAGAATTTGAATTTAATTCCCACCGTGTGGTGACGGAGGAACAGAATACAATTGTCACCACCCCACCTCGTCCCGCGGGTGTCGTACGAGGCGACTAAGTGAATATAACTAAGAACGACCAGCAGCATCCTCTATGCACAAACTACCATCTACTGCGATCACCAATCCGCCTGCCCAGCGTGGTGATTATGGGCAAATCCTCATATTTTTGGGAGAGGGCGTTAGTTTAGCAGTGGAATATTATAAGATGATGATGATGGGTACAGAAAATAAGTGTACCTCTAAGTGGATGTCAAGGACATTCCAATAAAAACCACAAATAAGTGAAAGTGGTGGATAAAATGGTGTAGGTATAAGTTTGTATTGGACAAACAATCTACGCGCGCCAATCTGACATCAACTGTTGGACGCTTATTTCATTTTGCGCAATATATGGTTCAACCGCATCCGATGTTGTTTGTTGAAGAACAACTGTTAAAACAGTACTATTGTCAATTTCTTATCAATAAACAGGCGAAACACATCTGACGGTAGTCACATTGTTTGTTTGGAGCGTTATCGCAACTTGCAGCCATTGGCGTGTCGCTCACCGTGCTGTCAAGCTGCAAGCCGAGTTGTATTCGAACTCGGTTTAGAACGTCCACTGTCTACTGCGTGAATTTTGAGTCGCTAAGCATCTACTTGGGGGCAAGGCTCCAACCCATTAGGTCGTGTACAGGGAACGGAATTATTTTAACAATAAACGCTCCAGCTTAAACCAACAGGAATCGGAAAGACTTCGATGACCTCCGCCAAGGCTTAAAAATTGCTATCTCACGATGACATCCAAGACCCGCCTGCTTAACGTACCTTTATTATTCTTCTTCTATACCTTCTGTAACATGGGAAAAGATGTGAGCAGTACTTCAGGTCTTATTTGTGACCTATTTGTGATTTATAAAGCAGAAAGAGGTGTTCTGCATTGAAACACTGGTTTGCGCTATTCCGTACATTACAGTGCTTACTCCACCCCGAGAGTTCAGAGCCAAGTTCTGCTTTGCATCCCGTTATATATTTATATTAGTATTCACGCAAAGCAGTGATAATCCAAAAATATGAATTACGGCTTTTTCTCCTCTTCGCAAATGATTTTTCGTAAACAAGTTGAATCAATTTATCACAGTGTTCTTTCAACTGCCGTATCGCAATTCAAAACAGCGAGTGACTGTCGCCATGATGCTTTCATTGACCTGTCAGACTGTCAGAGTTTGACCATTTTGTTTGTACGTCAATGTCCAAGTAAAACCGACAAAATGGCTCGTTGCACTACACGTTTCGGAATTTTTTTATTCAATATGGACCTTTGGTTTTGTAGTTACATAGCTCACGTATTATAATGAATGTTGTATTGGATACACATAATAACCAATTGAGCATATTATCTTCTCTACGTCTCTTCTCTTCCAGGCTATTTACAAATGTCTGGATTTTAAATCTATACTAATATTATAAAGAGGAAAGATTTTTGTTTGTTTGTAACGAATAGGCTCCAATACAATAAACGGTTACTGTATGAGGATTGGTTAAATTAGTGAATTTTATCATTTAAATCTCAATTTTATAACCAACATTAATTTATTTGCTCTTTTTACGGCATACTGTTTTGGCTCTCCCATTTCACACATACAAATTTATCTGGGTAAAATTCAAATAGTTAATTTTCCCACAATTCATTCATGTTAACAATAAACTTCATGACCACTTGTTCCTGATAATTATTTACCTCATGAATAGGTACACCCTTGACAGCCCTGATGATATGCCAGTTTTAAAATTGAGAATACAATTCAAAAGCCATTTAATTTCAGATTATTTGAATAAAACAATGGCATGTAGTGTTGTCAAATAATTTAATTTATCAGGATGTGGTTGAGTGTGCTTAATGAGCTATGTAGATGACACCTGCAAAAGTAACCGCAATACTATATCCACGGGGTAATTATGACTTATGCAAATATTTTTTACGATGTGCACATTTTATCCCCTTCTGCGCAATGCTATGTGAGGTTCATCATCTATTAAAGTAACTCTCGAGGAACAACACAGCAAATCTACATAGGATTCTCTGTCGGGGTAGTATTATTATGTTACTGTGTATTGAAGAACAATCAGACGTTCAGAAAATTCTCCATATTATTCCCAAGGCCGTGTGAATTCAGTGAAACCGCAATCGAGTGATGAAATTCATACAGAGTAGTCTCGCGTGCTCAGTCTTGGGACGTTCATTGGTGGTTGGTACACGTGGTGCAGTGCCAATGGACATTAGGTCAACTGCCTGTCGATTTGCTGCCATAAAACAAATGCAAATACAGCCATCCATAGTGACGATCGAAACAAAAAGATTATTAGTAATGAAGTGAAATCATGCAGGGAACCGTGGCACACCGCGCTTCCCTTTGAATAATGACACCGATGAATATTTTTACGCGTTCCACACCACATGCAATTAATTCAAAAGACCAATAATGTCCCTACTCAGTGTTAAAAGATATATTAATTTGATTAAGTATTGCGCTAAATTAATCCACAATAGCGAATATTTTGGAATTGAAATATTTTCGCTCTTTTCCAGGAAATATTGTTCATAATACAATAAAATAAATCCAAATATTTTAAATGAAAGCTGCGAAGATCTTTAAAATATTTCCAAACAATAATTGGAACAGGAGATCGTTGCCAACATTAAATAAATATGTGAGTAAAACAACATCCAGGCGCAACATAACTATAAACGGATAGAATTTACTCCATATTGCAGTAATAGAATGTAAACGAATTCTATTAAAGGCTCTGCAAAATTACGGTATAGTATCTCGCACTAGTACTGCAGCGCCCAGAAAGCTTCATTTATGTATGCTTAAGAATAACGAAGTTTTAAAACTATATAGGTAGAAACAGAATACAAATAAATATTATCTCATTGCCATTATAATGTATTTGCAATTTGTTAATGTATATGAACTCAATAAATCTTAAACTGAGTAGGTATAAGAAGTCACATATCTCATACATGATGAGATATGTGACTTCTGCATATATACATATGCATTCAGTAAAAACAATTAAATTTATATGGAATACTTATGTAAACTTCTAATTCCTGGGCCTTTAAGGAATTAGATGTCTTATACTTAAATTAAGACTTGGTAGTTATCTGTACCTTGGGAGTTGGCTTTACTAAATAAGGTTTAATTAGAAAGCAAAGTATAGCTGGAAATAGTTTATATATTACTTAAAATTAACAATTATTACATTACTTAGCACAAGTTGATCATATAAATTATGTCAAAACAAAGAATCTATAACACTGATTTTAAAAAAATCAACAAAAATTAAGATTAATTTGAACGTGACAAGAACAGGTCCAAATTGTGCCCCCACAAAGTTATATTATGTTGCACTACATTTATTTTGCTGTATAACATTTTATCGCAAAATATCACAAAACTCATAAAATGTTTCCATGTTGTACAACAAAAATGTACATCTAACTAATACCGTATCTTACTAATAATATAAATGCCAAAGCTTGTTTGTTTGTTTTATTGATACGCCTTCACGGCTGAACGATACAACAGAACTTCACATAATTTGAAAGATTGAGTCATAGGTGGTCATAGGACGCTTTTGATCCCATATAAACATACAAGGGAATGAAAACATAAACTGGCCGCGGACGAAGTTGCGGGCAACAGCTAAGCCTTGTAATAAGTTGAAAAATTTTGCCTCAAGTTATCGGATTCTCATCAAGCTCGATCTTCATCAAGAGAGAGCTTAACTCCGGCAGTTTCTGGCAAGAATTTCGCCCCACCACACAGCAAGTGCGCATTCAGAAGTCGAGGTGCTAACCGCAAGTCTACTACGGCGTCTAGTCCGCCGGTCTTTGCGAAATTTACGTAGCGTGCACTTTGCGCGCACTGCAGTGCCACTATTTATGCAGGCCGAATACTGCAGTAGATCTGCAACTACTAGTGGGTAGGTATACATGTGTCCCGAGCGTAAAAACGTACGCAAACTAAATAATTGAACCGGTTAAATGGTTTTACTGCGTCAAAAAGTGTGCGTATTGATGTTGGCGTGGATAGTATGGACACAGCGAAGTTGCCAACTATAGTTTTGTACCATCTATGAAAAGAATTACAAAGCGAAAATCATGGTGTTGCGAGACTGTTTGAAATAATTTGAATAAACTAATAATAAGTAAACATATACCAAATAAACTCGTTGCATTTATTTGCACAATTCCGGTTATTCAGTAAACCGTATTGACATCTGATCACCTATTCTTGAGATAAATGTCTCTTAATTTTTTTTTTTTTATTTCGGCAAATGGGACTACATATACAGTACCGGACAACGTATAAAGTAATTTTCATACTTAACGCATAGGTTCCGGATGTATAGATATCTCGTCTCAGCAACCAAGAAATCATAACAGCTTACCCCTCTTGGCTTCACCATTCGTAGTCTAAGTAGTGCTCAAGACAGTTCTGTCCTTCATGTCTAGTCTATAGATAGTAGATGTCAAAAGTTATGCTGTTCGACCAATTTCCATCCACAAATAAGTCCGGTAGTTGAAATCAGAATTGAATAAACAGCAAAGCGCATAGTAGTTAAATGTAGCGCTTTTTTTTTTTTTTTTAAGAACCTTTACAGTATTGTACATTTACATTTTACTTCATAATATCATACACGAGGCTATGCTCGCGGCTCCGGCCGTGTAAAACTCTGTTTTCGATTCCCAATTTAAAGTCAGTGATTGTTGGTAAAATTAGGCGTAATTAATTTATCAGCATTTAGACCACAATGATCAAAACCCAACACAAACTGGGAAGACCTTAAAAAAACATTTATCCTAGTCACATAGAATACCTGCTCCAGAAATCGAACTTCCCCTTCGATCAACACACAGGGTCTACCAATGGGGTTTGATAAACAAATTAATAAGCTCAAAAATCTTAATTGCGAAACAAAACGCCTTCAATGCCACTCGGCAGCCTGTCCCCATTTGTTCATCTCATCAAGGAAGAGATCAATTAGGGAGATTAGTTATCTCCTTTAAAGATTGCGTCGCGAAAAAGTGGAGTGGGGATGGGGGAGGGTGTCGAAATCGCACAATAGCTCCAGCCACTAATAACCAGGGTCGCCTCGAGTTACAACAGAATACTTCGAGTTACTGTAGTCGGTATAAAGAGATTTTATGAAGCAACGTTTAATCTACTTTGCAACAAACCTCGAGCAAAAGGTATGACGGTGTATACTTTCATGCATATCCAGCACCTCCCGCCGTCCCACATAGGAAAACATGCACATCCGACACTGAACATATACACCAACATACATACCACCACGAGTTTCGCACAAAAACAGAGCATAATCTGGTTAAGTAGACTCTACGATGGTCGATCGCAAAGTGAGCCTCTCGAATGAGCAGGCTTCTTATATAACTTGTAAACCCGGGCAAACCGTATACAGGTTCTACCACCATGGTGAGTTGTAATATCGAATCATATCAAAAAGAATTCTAGTAAAGGTAGAATTTGTGGGTTCATCTACTGTAAACAAAGCTATCTGAAATGAAAAAGGAAAATATTAAAACAAATCCTCGAAGAAATTGAATAAAACCGACACTGCAAAGATATTATTTCTTTTCTTGTAGGTGCTTCTAGTTTCTTATTTAAAAAGCAATCAAGATTTCGTAACTACTTTTTCAAGATTATTTTTTGATGTTTATTTTAAATAGCTTTAAAAATGTAACAGTCATTACTATCGCAATTAATATTTCCGCGATTTATAATTGTGTTTACGTCTACTTTTTATTATAAGCGTAACTATTAAGTTATCGAGGTAATTTCCAGAGTATCGTCTTATTTGCTTTATAAAACTCGAACCAATATAAAGGTACGTTCTGCTTGATCTTTTTTTATTTTTTTATTTAATAATATTTGGACACAATACAATTAATATTAAAACTTATGTATAACTAAGTACAAAGGTACGTCTTTATTGGATAGATAACGGACCGGAGATTATTTTTCCATTCACAGTTCCTGCGGGATAGATTAAGGAATTTGTAGCTGGCGGAGCCGCGGGCAAAGCCTTGTTTAACTATATATTATGAATTTAAATGTTATTTATTGTTTTAAATTGGTTACAAACATAGTAATATGCGTTCTTCACGTTAATTTTATGCCTATATGTTACTTTTTATATGAAGTAAGAATATAACTTTTCTTGGAAATAAAAAACATGTGAATGGAAGAATCGAAATGATTCTCACAAGACAAGCTGGATTCTCATAAGAACTGTTAACGTCCAATTTATTTACCGTACATTCAGCGCATTTCTAAAGATAATACCCGAGTATTTCCCTTCCCGGGAGTACTTAAAACTTTTCCACTGTTGTTCCAAGATGGCAGCCGTTAATCCAATTGTAGACTAACTATTACCTTCAAGTTAACTCTCGAGTTGCCACTATTGTATACAGTTACCACACTATTTAAATTCTTTTTATTATGTTATGGAGTATCTAAAAAAATAATGTCAGTATAGCAATTGTCTTACTATTGTCTCACGTAAAAACTGAAAGTATAAAAGTTTTGGTGTAAAGATAGCTGGAACCCTGAATAAGAACAAAGGCTTTTCTTAATTAGCCACTACAGAGGTCTACCTCTTCAGGGGCTAATAAAAAAATCCCTATTTTAATATTAATATAGAAAAAACGGGGATGTACGCGGGCAGAGCCGCGGACTAAGTCTAGTATGTAATAAACTCCGCACTCAAATACCCACACGACAGTGAACTCAGCCCGAACGAGCATAGACTGCTCTATAGTTTTGCACTGGAGAAGGCTAAATTGTTTTTTTAACTAGCCCATAAAGAGATAGAATAAGAGAAAATTGTGTAAGTAAAAAACGAGGTTGTCCGCGGGTAAAGCCGCAGACAAAGTCTAATTTGTAATAAACTCCGCACTGAAATACTCACACGACAGTGAACTCAGCCCGAACGAGTACAGACTGCTCTGTAGTTTTGCACTGCAGATGCTCGCTAGCGCTCCGTTGTTTCCGCGGTTGCGGTTCGCGGTTTCTAATGCGTATCACTCGCTACACAGCTCATTTGAATTTACCGTTCTGTACCGCAGAAGATTATCAGTTGCGCGGCGCGTTTCGAATTGCACTGGTTTACTGGAATTGTACTGGAATCCCCGGGATTTTGATGTCGGCGCTGATTAAAGATGAGGCGATAATTTGGTGGTTAACATTATTTGGATGATAGTAGATTTTGGTGGAAAAGAGAGAGAGTGGAAATTTCAGAGGTCGATGTATTCAAATATGCCTTGAAACGCCTCAGGTGTCAATGACTGCAGCAACGTTGGCAGCACCGTTCTAATTAATACCATAGGTGAATTATTACTTATTTTAAAACTAAAATATTGTTTCACAATAGTACTAAGTGTGTGAAAAGTGAGTACCATAATATTATTTTTGACAACATGCGCTATTAAATCAAATACATAATTCCTATAAGAGACTTCATAGAATAAGTTCGGAACAACTAGTCTATTTTGAGTGATGTATATTTTTAATTAGTTAAATTAAAATTCAGTCGGTTGAACATACTGATTAATGACGTCACAAGTAAATTTTCTAATATAAATTGTATATAGGTATCACGTTTTGACATTTGATAAAAAATATCTCAATTTTATTGACTCCACATAATTTATTTATTCTATGTTCGACAGCCAACATCTCTGTCAACTTTTACAATTTAATAATTGTACATTAGTATGTATTAGTATTACCCTCAGTACAATATTGCTTTAGTTATTGTTCTGAGAGTACACCACTCAGAACAAGTAAGTTTTTTTTATTCGTTTGTATCCAATGACGTTTCTTTTGTATCACTTTAGGTATCTCTCATCCAATGTATATTGAATATCTACTTAAAATCATAACATGTCAAGAGTTATTGTTTTTTAATAGTTTCGATAAATTTCAGTAACACGCAGTTTATTTAACTATCTGTTTCCCTGATCACCATTTATTTTAACCAGTTTTTTTCACAACCGCAACTAAAACATGAATCCCTGATAAGGAATCGATGTTATCAAAAACATGGAAGTGCGAAGCTCAGAAGATATAAGGCGCTATAAAACGGGCTATGGTGGAGGGATGGCCCAATTTGGCGCATTTAACTGCTACCCAAGACGAGATAGCTCTAGGGAGTTATTAGTCTTTAGCAAAATTGCGGACGATTTTTCTTCTTTAAAGTATTCCGCGATTGTATCTTGCGGTTGTGAAAACACGGCGCCTACTTTGTTTCCGTAATTCGGATTCAGCCTTGGCCCGGTAATGAAAGCTTCAAAAATGAGGATTGTCGATCTTATTTTATTATTTTATTTTATTTGAAATAAAAAAAAAATATATATTGTTTTGAACGTAAGACTGCAATAGACTGCTGTAGTACCGCCATATCCATATATTCTATCCTGGTGTACAATCAAGTGTTTTGTATTGTATTGTACCGCCCCGGGCTAACCGTACTAAAGTTTGACCGGTCCGACCACCTGTTAAGTCTGTAAACCTGTAAAAGTCTAGTCCCACATAAAAATTACGCCCTAGAAGCCGCACTTATCCTTAACGATCACGTGCTTGCCAAGGTAAACAGACAATATGATCAATTAAAAGCGCTCGTTACCCGCTCCAAACAAACAGCTAAGGTGTGCGGGAGTTAATGGTATGACTGTACACCGGAATACGGCGGTGGGCGGGGCTAGTAGGTTTTCATTACGGACGATCAAACTATGCGATACTTATTTTTATCACCAACTCGTTTGAGCCAAAATTAAAAGACAAAAAAGTTTATAGTTTACTAATTTTAAGAAACAAGAAAGAAACAAGAACATTTATTTATTTCGTCATATACAAAAAAAAAGACACATAACAAGTACAAAGAAAATGTTTAGTACCAATGACGGAAAGGGGTCATTTAGGGGGTTTACTAGTATTACTAACTACAACTAACTAGCATTACTACTTTCACTAGTTTTACTAGCTTTAATACTAGCAAAGCTGCAAAAATTATTAAGACCACCATTTCAAAAACTCCATCCATACATTTACTGCTCTTGGTACGTATGTATCTTGACGATGAAGACCACACTCAACCGCATTCAAGGAACATTCTTTCTCGTCCAATGCTCATGGAAGCCCCATAGTATTCCGCAGAAGGGTCGATATACTAATAGAATAGAAGACATTTTGCTTTGCACATAAAAACATTTACATTAACATTTACACAGTTTGCATTATTATTGGAGTGAAAGTGTTACAAAACAAAAAAAGGACCGCACTCAGCATTTGCCATTATAACAATAATACAACAAAATCATTAAAAAAAAATCGAAATAATTGTGGGCTAACGGTACATAGGTTCAACCACCTACTAAATAAATGCTTTTGAAATTTACCGGTTCGTTATAATTTCTCTAGGTTTACTTCCTACGCGGTGTAACACTCCCTAACTAGGCGTGGTCGGTCATTGACCTCAACCTCAACGCCTGTAATACTCTAATTAAAATTACACATTTTAAAGCTCATACAGCTACGAGCTACGCAAGCTTTGTAGCGGGTGAATTGTGTTAGTTTTGAATTAGTTTTCAGTAACATATTGAATAACTTGTGCTAACTTGTTTAAGAAGTTTGACTGAATATTAATTTTCTAAACTAGGTAAAGTGTTTTAATACGAATTACCCACATTGAGGCCTGTAAGGGCATCATCGTCACAGATATTACATTACTGCCGCCTTATATTAATTCAATAACCCTCCTTCTTACGCATTCGAGTAAAAAGGTAAATACGTTACCTGCCTATCGCGTATGATCTCAAAACCTATGACCAACGTCACAGGTTTCGTTTATTATTATTATTTTATTCTTTATTATATATTTTTTTATTGTTTACCGTTGGTTTACAAAAGATGTCAAAAAAAAAATAGTTCACAGTAGCCTAAGTTTGTTTGATGTATTTACTATTATTTGTTGTATTAACTACCACAAATACCAAGGGAATATTATAAGTATCGTTTTGTCACCAAAATTACCACTGCTTCGTGCCTAAGTGGTCGTTGTTGCTACGGTAAAAATAGCCGCGCAAAAAACTTATAACATACAACACCCTTTTATATAACTTAATAATATAAAAGCATTTGGATACTCGAGACCGTTATGCATATTCAGAACAGAATTGTAATGTTAATAGAAGTACCTACCTGGGAGTATTAACATCAGCTTTGTGGGACAGCGGTCACCTCGACCCTGTCCCGGGGGTCACATAAAGTCACATTGCCCAAACTGTAGAATTCTTCATTTAAAATCTTAATTTAAAGTTTTATTACACCACAAAGTTTAATTACTGTGTGAATATCTTAGTAAAATTATAAACGCCTAAAATTGTTTGTTTGATACGCCGTCACGGCTAAACCATGCGACCATTTCATAGGATTTGGTAGAGAGTTTGAGCCGCAGAAAAGGTCATAGGATACTTTTAAACATGAATATTGACCATAAGTTTAACGCGGAAGAAGTCGCAGGCAACAGCTAGTCTTACATAAATTCAAATAGGATACGGTACGCTTATACATTGCCTTATAGAAAAATGGGAAAGATGCATGTTACGTACGGACGAAACGTTAGGACAGTATATGTATTTGTGTAGTGCTAACTCTGCCGACATCAGATAACTCCAAGTATTCCCGTACCTAACATCGATCGGGCCTCACCACTTTAGGTTTTTTTTACGATGTCCTTCTCTACGTCATTCTGTCGGGGTCACGAGTACGCTATCGCATTCTTCCGCAATCCCAACCAACGGCTTTGGTCCTGTTGAAAACCCCTCCTCATGGTTCAGCCACTATACCACGCACGCTACTTTGAATCCTCTTGTTGATGGGACACAGCCTGTGCCCATCGTCTGGGCCTCAATCATGGAAGTCGGAGAAGGGATTTCCGTGCGCTTGTGGTCATGAAATGTAAATCAGCGGTCAATAATCCAAATCCAATGAACAAAGTACCTGCCGTGATTGATCCTTTAATATATCGATCGCCCGAGGCTGATGTAAGGTTATGAGTATTTCATCCTACTTACCAGCGCTTTATTTAAAGTTTCATTAATAAATGAGCCAATCTGTCAGTTTGTTGGCGGATTTATTGGCATAGTTAATAACGTTTCCAATTTTAATTTCGTATGCCCACCATTCAACTGCAGCGTTTTATCATTTGATCCGGAAATCCCTGCTATGATTTCAACCAATTCATAATACGTTTATGAGCAAAAGGTTGGCTTAAGCCTATTAGAAGGCGACTCCAGGGTACGGGTCTCTCCTCACAACTGCAGTGCGGATGAAGGGGTTGGTGACCCGAGTTTCGGCACTGTTTAGGCTGCCCGAAAGCCTCCGACAAGGCTTAACGACTGTTGTCTAACGAGAACAACACGGACCGACGACTTTAGCCCTCCTAGGCATGGAAAGGTTCATGACATTTCGCCACTAGTGGTCACGCATCGAACTTCTGATCGCGATCGGCATGATTTTCAGTTATGTATTCCATGCATGAAAATTGCGTACATAACCAGTTAATTTTGATGTACACCGTTACCCATCTCTTCCATATGATTCTCCATGCTCAAGGTTATCTGGAAGAGATCGCTCTTAGTGATAAGACCGCCTATTGTATACATGTGCTGTTATTTCTTAGTTTGTACATTCTGTCCTGGTGTACAATAAAGCGTTTCAGGTTTCTATTTTAATAGATACACGGACGGTTACATCCTCTCACCGTCACTAAGGTTGACTGGTAGAAAATGCAATTAGGCATTAAGTCCGCCTATTGTAGTCCTAGTTTTAAGGATTATACAATAAAAAATAAAATAATAATAATATTAACAACACAATAACCTACTTTTAGTTTTTTTTTATATATTTTAAGATGGGAACAGCAAACGAC
>DWLO01001107.1:0-16190 GCA_018245335.1 Dalla quadristriga
GCGTGTCCATTGTAATAATTATAATAAATATACATTATGTGATGTTATAATGTGGGTGTGTAAGTGAGTTACCCACACTCCCTAGTTTAGAATATTTTGATATTATGTTATTTTAGATTTAATAAAACCAGGCTTCAGTTGTGAGAAGTGTCTTGTAGTGGGCCGCTAACTGGTTGCAGCCATGGGTTTTCGAGTATTGCCCATGGTAAACAAGCGATCAAGGCCCGAGAACGACTAGTTATTAACCTACTTCAAAAAAGGAGAATGTTATAGATTCGGCTGTTTTTTTTTTGTATGTAAGTATGTTACGCGATATCTTCGCCGCTTGTGAACCATTTTAATGATTGTTTATTTATAAGTATACCTGAAATTTGGTGTCCGGGCTCCAAAAATAACTCACTAGATACCTTATTGTAATTATTTAAGTAACATTAAAATCATAAACTTACTTAGGTACTTACTTGTCTTTTTAAATAAATTTATTTTTCTTATACATTAATTATTAAAAAGTATTATATTAACGTTTTTAGTTTATGGTTACATGCGACACATTTTGAAGTTGGTTTTTTTTTTTGTAAAATTACATTTATAGTTGTCATACAAGTCAGCCAGGATTCAAATCCAGCAACCACAGCTCGTCAGTCAAGGTCAATTACCGTCGTGCCATAGTACCCGTGCTGATAAAAAATGTATTATCGTTCCAGGAGCCTTGGCGTTGCTAGCCTCGGCCGCCAACTTGTGGGGTGCTCCGCTGTCTAACGACGAGGACATACAGCGACGAAATCTCATGGAGGACTGGGATGGATACGAGGCCCACAGCGTCGGTCCCACGCCTGCCGTGCCCACCTTGCCTCCCTACACGCCCAGCGCCAACTACGTCTCGACAGCCCACCCCACGTTCGCGCCGCCTGTACTAGGGACTCAGCAATACTTCCCGTTCGATGATCTGTCTGTCCTCCCCCCGCCCCCTCCGTATACGCCGTAGGTAATTCTGCACGTATTTATCTCATAACTTCCATTTTTATTATTACTTTACATACTTTTAGTTACTCTTAAAATGTATTACAAGCTTGTCGTATTTAACCAAGTTTGTAAATGTATTATTTTATAAGATTGCATACAATGGAATTTGAACGCTTTAAATAATTATGGCTAAGTACGGAAATTATTTACCACCAAATAGATTGCAATGAAATACTTATTGTTTCTTGCAAATGTACTGCGCCATAAATTTAACTATACTCGAATATTTACAATGTTAGCATGTTTTGGGTGTGGCAACTAAGGCAGAAATAAATACATTAAGTGGACTCACGTTTCCCGTCTATCTCGCTCGCACATTCTGACATTTTTATTAAAGTCTAGGTAGACTGCAAAATGTGATTCATTGTCATTGTTGACAATAAAATATTATATACATACATGTACAGGTACTATGTTTTTATCAGGTTTTTGATAGAGAAAAATGGCGAACACAGTTCGATTATTTTTCTCGCCATTTTTCTCTGTAAAATTAGGTAAGTATCTATATGAAAATTTATATATATCATGTCTAAAATGTCCGTGATTTCATTGTCATCAATGATAATGAATCACATTTTTCAAACTTACTTTACTTGAAAATGTTAGAATATGCATGCAATGGAGATGCGAAACGTAACAGTCCTCTTAAATACTACTAAAGTTGAATCCCATTGTGTATTCTTAATAATTCAATGCCTCGTATAGTCTGAACATTAACTTAGAATAACATAATATATAAATTGTATACTTGTGAAATGTAATACTATATTAGAAAACATGTTAAACTGGATATATTATAATTACAATTATTATTATATTATTAACTAGATTACAAACTTATAGTATACATCTCTAATTTAGCTGTTAACGGTTTTGTTCTATGTATATTGCGGTTGTGAGTTTAATCAAGTTAAAATGTTTCACTTCGGTATGTGATTTGCCATTTGAGTGCCTATTTATATAGTCTTGTCAATAAGATTCTACGGATTATGTCGTTTTTCCCAGTAAGGTACCACTGCGACACATAATTGCCGTGAATTGTTTATCAAGGAATTTGTGTTTCGGTCAGAATAGAGTGGTTGCCAACGCACTTATACAAGAGGCGACCATCGCAATCCTCAGGAAGCCACGCGTTTTTGACATTCATTCGAATAGATCTAATGTGAATAGTTACCTGGTGTTAGAAATCTCTACAAAATAGGCTGGGTTGCTATGACCGTAAGACCGGGTGCTCACTTGTGCTGCGAGAAATAGTGCTTGCAACTGGCACTAAGGAATTGACATTATTTATTTGATACTGCTTTTCCATTTTCAAAGGATGTGTCCACACGCATGCAGGCCTTGCTGCCTTATTACATGTGGGATGCATGCATGTCAGCTATTCTTATGCAATATATTTTAGTGTTATACACATCTAGATTTACGAATTCGGTATTTTGTGTTTGTGGTAAATTACTAAAACTATTATGGTGAACGCTATTATTAATGCCTCCTTTTCAATAGCTATCATAGAGCTTTCATTCTTTTAAAACCATGTAATGCAATTTTATGCCGATCAATAGCGATATCAATTATGTACTTATATTGAATAGTTTCACTTACGGTCGCTTTTAAAAACTGTTCAAAATTATATTTTTATTTTTTAATTTTAGGCGGTAGATCCAGTCCGGCACCTGACATTTATATCTGCTATTGTAAAAAGTAGCTTTAAAAATGATTGCATTTGGCATAAAAAAACAATTAAGTAAAATAAAAATTATCATGTTAATGTAATTGTAGTCTCAATCTAATGTAGCTTATTCCGTTGGTAAAAAATATTGACGAAACAAAATAAATTGTAATGGTTTCTCGAATGTTTTGTAAGTATAAAACTAAAATGACTAAGTTGAGGTTGTTGAATAATTTATATTTGACAAATTAACAATCATGTTAGTTATTTAATAAACCTTTAATAAAATGTTGAAAACATAATAAATTTAATGGGAACTTTATAATTACAGTAAATACCCTTATGGTTGTAATTAATAAAGATAGTATTTGAAATGTTTGCGAGTTATCCTCATATGGATATTTATTTTACATTGCATAGAATAGCATAATAAAACAATAATACCTAATAATATTTTAAACTAGTGATATTAGTTACTTACTATAACTTTTTTGAAATAAATAGGTACTATATCTTTCAGTAATGTTATTGAATTTAGTAGCAAGTGTTTCTTCCAATTATCCATAATAGGTACATTTTCCACATAGATTGTATTGTAAATCTTGTTTTAAAAGTAAACAGATGTGAGTAATTCAGAGTGAGTAATCAATGAGATAAGTGAAATGTCACTTCGTTTGATCTCTAGCGAATCATTATTTTATTTAAAAAAATCACCTTATTTTTGCTTTAAAAATATCCCTACAGTGTAATTACAGTGTTATTTTTATTGATCACTATCCTATCATATTCTATTGATGAAATGTCTAAATCGGCTAATTTTTTTATGATTATCATTACAAAATAAGTAAGCTTTTATTATTGCTGATTTGAATACAAATGTATCGGTTTTCTTTCGTACACACTTTTTGAGTGTAGTCTTGTCTTCATTTAAATTGGAAACGCGGCTATACTCACGTTGATTTATCGGTATCGCCCGACTAGTTTCAATCCAACGCCCGTCGTCGTCGCCTGTGTTGTCTTGCAATGTAAACCGGGGAAACACCTATTTCTGGAGTGAACTAGTTTGTATTTGTACGTATCGGTCTAAACGTGCGGCTGGCAGTAGGCACTAGCACGCCCGAAGTTCTTTCTATTCCTCACTTTTCAGGACAGAATTACAAATGATTGTGGTTGAAATTTATTGGTTCTACCTGTACAAAAATATTTACTGGCCGTAAGTGTATAACGTTATGTATGTATGATGGAATATATATTAATTCTGAAAGGTTTATGTTTAGGTGTTGTGTGTACCGCACGAGTTAATAAATAACGGATGGACATAATAAACAAGTAAAAATACTGAAAATAATCACACTTAGTTCTTCTTACAAATCTCAAATAGCAATAACCAATTGATTTTGGTAGTGTCTGCTGTATATTTCATGTTACCAGTTAATATAAAAATGTTACTAGTGATATTGTTTGTTAATGTATAGATTTCTTCTAGAATAAGGATAGTTATTCCTGATAAATAATCTGGGAAGTTTATTTTTACATTTAAACAAGAGTAAGATTTTATTTTTGTGTAAGACCAATATGCAATACATATCTATAAAAACAACTAATTTGTTTTATTTTATAACCTCCATAATTTCCTGCCCATAACCAAGCTATTACTACACCGCCGGGCTTTGTTTGCCGTCACTGTTTCGTTCTCGGTTTTTGGTAGTTATTTGAGAACTATAATTGACTATAATACTCTATTTAAACAAGAATAATCGGGTCGTGGTTATGTGAACATCTCCATTTAAATGTACAAACCACGACACAACTGTCGGTCGGCACGACATAGTGGGAAACATAGTTGTAAAAACCTAAATAATTGATAAGAGAAAAACTAATTTAAATATCAATAATATTATACATGCGACAATTTGTTTGATACGCCGCGCCGTATACTGAACCAAACAGCCGATCTAGATAAAATTTGTTAGTGTTTAGAGTCATGGAGGTGTTTATGGAGGAGTCATGATTTTGATACAGAGTACAGATCCGGAGGGAAGACCTGCAATACCTATACAAGTAAATAAACATTTGTATTCACATACTACGCATACACGAGTGTCGGGACGTTTCGTACACGTTTGGGGTGTGTAATACCATAGGGCTACGTCTTTTCTCCGCAATAAGCGTATGTACGGAACAAAGTCGTAGCCAAACTCTTTTCTTGCCAGTTTCAGTGCCACACTGAGGTATTGAAACTGGTGTGGGGAGGTGAGTGTCGCTTCTTGATGTAGTATTATTTATTATTTTTTGCAGAGGGAAGGAAAACGTCATAAATTTTAGGTGGACTAAGTCGCGAACAACAGCTGGTATATAATAATTATAACAAAATAATTCAAAAGAATATTTAATTATCTAACACAGAAATATATATATTTACAGAATAAAGTAACGTTAATCTTATTTTATTTCCTCTAAATAAAATATTTAACCACATAGTCATGATGAGTAATTATTTTTGATAGCAGTAATCAAAATTATGTTATTGATTTACCCTATCCTCTGGCGCATCTATAGCTTTGCTGCTTATGTCTGCAAAATTATTTTCAGATTCCTGTGGTATAATGTCACCAACAAACAACATTCCAGGGATATCATTCCGCTGTCCCATTTCTTGTGATGGGATATTTAAGTATCGAACTCTCTCTTTTTCTAGGTAGTTTACCCTTTCTTTCAATGTCATATTTTCATCCTTTAAAACCTCTACTTGTAGCACTAACTGTTCAATAAGAGAATGAAGATTTTGGCTTAGTATTTGTAACTCTTCTACAGCTGTTTGATGGGATTTTTCTCTTTTCCTTCCATCAGTTACATCTCTAAGTACATTGTCATACTGCAGCCCATCTGCTGTATTACTAGATAACAAATGTAACAAGGATTCGGACTCATTCATTGTTTTGTATATCGCTATTTGCAACTTAGCAGGGTCATTGCCCTGGAGGTTTAAATGTGGCTCCTTACCCAAGTTTTTTATATTCTCCATGGCTTTCTTGACTCGTGTATACTGTTCCTTTTTATCTTTAATGAGATCTTTCTGTTTGAGGTGGTAGCTATGTTGGAGACTTATGGATTCCAGAGCCACTGACGAGGTAGTTGATTTCATAGCGTCAAGAAGTAACGCTGCAGCATTGTGGTGGCATTGCATGGCTTCGTCGTACCTATTGTGCATCAAATGTGCATCGGCACGGCGATGTTGTTGATGAGCCTAAAATTAATAGTTAGGTACATCAATAATTTTAATCAAACCATACATACCTACGCATGTAATTTTTTCGAACACCAGTGCAAAATATTACCAAGTTTAGAGGATGATATTCCATTGTTGTGGTAGATTTTTGATAAACTTCACTATAAATATAATTTTAAGATATAAAACAAATTGGCTTTTCATTTATTATTAATACTATAAAATTGAACTTTCTTTTCTTTGTTTTTAACAAAATTATAGCAAATCAACTGCAATAGCAACGCACTTTTTTAACTTTCTTTTGTTATTGATTGACAAGATGACAATGACAATTGAAGTGACATGACAGGACATGACAGCAGTCGTCTAACGCATCTGCACTATCGACAGGCGAAAAACGTGGGGCCTACGGGTCTCCATGTATTCCTCACTACCCGAGCAGATACTTGTAGAGATCAAAGTCTCCCGGTGAAACTTTGTTTGTGCTCCCATTTTGTTAAAAAAGGGGAGTGTGAATGTGTGCATTTCGATACGGACCTTACCTTACAGTGGCGCAGCCCATTATCGCCTATGTGGTCGGGGGATGACGGTCAGGTAGTCACGCGGGTTCATCTCAGGTGATAAATTCAGGACTCAAGGTTTTCCCTCCATACATGGGCAGTTTTCTCAGGATGTCAAATGCATTTAGAGCATATTGATGGAGTCCGTTGTCGGCGCCATCTTACATACGGCGAGCCATGTCGACATCGAACTTTTCAAAGAATTCCATGTTCAGGTCGCGCGCCAACACGTCGTTCCTGACGTAACGGCCTGCCCCGACGACAGCTCGAAGACTAAGTTCTGCTGCACTTGAAGACGCGTGTGCTGCGACCTGCTAACCAGCGCGTACCATAAAGTGGGAGAGGACGTACGTCTTGTACACCCTTAGTTTAATTTTTGTGGGCAGCTGGAATGTCAACATTGATAGCAACATCGAGCGTGCGGCGCACGCCTAGCGGTTTGTATGAAAATATCAGCACCTCTAGCAGTTATAACAAGAAATATTTAAGGTGCTTTCAGCAAAGAGCGTTTGAGAGAGAGAGACAATGAAAGAGATACCTTTCGAAGACCCTTCAACATTTTACCTACCTACTATATATAGTATGGGTGGGTGTAATGTTAATTTGGGGCTTGGCCCCATTATGAAGATTATTAGTTGGAAATATTAAGCGCTCCATCGTACGTAGGGTAAAAACGATTATTGAACGTGTGCCACGCGTCCATTCACATTTTTATCCTTGACTTGCAAAAATCTATCCTATCACACAATGTTTCAGCCAATAAGCTTCTTGCATATTTTCGAACGTAGACAGAGTATTCGACCTTCTTCATGAAACGACTACGGCCGTAATGTATAGACTATTTTATTTTGCTCAATCTAGCCTTATTTCTCTAATCCATTTATTGACCGCACCGCGAATAAATAGGCAACAGGCAAATAATTTAAATAGGCCGCTATTGCATTCATTACAATGTGATACTGATTCCATTCATAAAATCCAGCTGTGTTGCCTTCTCCTTAATGTACTCTGTGGTGTTGCCGAATTTGGTCTACCTATCTAAGACCCAAAACCAAAATTTGTTTTAAAAATATTATAATATCTGTCCAGTCTGTCAATGTGAAAAAAATGTCCAATTCAAAAGTGTTACAATATTGGTCCAACAAAAAATCATTTATTAAATCACATCGATTATCGGTTGCAGAGAAAATTCTGGCCTACAAAGTATTTCTGAGACCATTGTTAATATTTGAATGGTACAAACGACGCAATAATTCTTTTGTAAAGCATTTGGAGATTCAAACCCTTAAGAAGATACTTGGTTGTAGAGATATAACAAGACTCTACGATAATTTTACAGATGTAGATGTACTGAATTATTTTAAGATAGAGCAAATTAAATGGCGGAGAGCTACGGGTCTTCATACAACCCATGTACGGAGACTTCTTGCGCTTGCTAGCAATAGAAACGATTGCACTACACAATACTTTGTCAGAGCTATCGAATGTACTGTAAACGGAAATATTCGTCACAAACATTAATTATTTTATTTTGAAATGTCTACAAGGAGCAATAGCGGATTAAAAGAAGGATTCAAAGAAGAATGAAATTCCAGAATTAAATTATCAATTATGTATGCTGACATGACAAAAGTAGGTACAGGTACACTGATGCTGTGGTACCTACTTAGTCTGTACTAGTATTTTTCTGTTTCATGACCTTACATAAATAAAATGTATATTTAGTTATCAGCAATTAAGTTTTTATTCATGAATGTGGTTACAAGAATCATCCCACCAGATTATTCGCGTTCTGGTTTTTCGTCTTTGTTTTATAGCAATTTCTTCATTTCTTATTAACTGGCGCCATCGAAGTCGTTCATATTTTACGTGATGTAAAATATTCATGCTTCTATAACTTCCGTATACTAATTTCAAATGAATCCTTGAATTTCTTAGACGTTTGCACGAGAATTGTGAATTGAAAATTTTCGATAACATCCATTGTTCGAAACGTAAAAGTTTTCTAGAGCAGCGCTCGTTTAGCTTCCATACTTCACATCCATATGCTAAAATAGGTCTGACAAAAAACTTGTAAAAATTAAATTTTGTTCTGAGTCGCAAATCTGGGTCGCCAAGTAGAGACCAATGTCGCTTACACCAAATTTGTGCACATCTAATACGTTCCAATATTTCTGGAATCATTTGTTTCTTGCTGAGGCATGGTAAACCCATCCCTGCCAAATGTTTCATTATTTAATCCTCCAAATACGTTTGATTTATTTTATGAGACCGTGATGCGGTTTAAGTATAAGTTGACGTGCGTGACAATCAAAATAGTAAATTGACACAGTTGACACTATTATAGTCTTTGGCTTTTAAAGCTTACAGTCTGCTCATGTTCTATATTTATGAAGCTGATATATGAATGATCGGTTAGTTAATAGTTTACTTTTATAGTAAGGGCTACTAACATCGGCATTTAAGCCTGTGTTATTTTATTTCCGAACCAGCGGTTGCCCGTTGTTACTGGTTAACTTGCATGCGATATGCACCGAGGGGTAGATTTATTGAAAAAATTAAAAATAAACTTTGTGGAGGTAGCGCTACATACAACATTTCTTATTTATCCAACGGTATGAGCTACGTTGATGTGTCAGTCCCAGTTTATCCCCCAATTTGAATCTTTCATGAAATAGGTAGGCTTGTTTGTTTTATTGATATAAAATCGTAACCGTATTTTCATACCGTTGTATACCCCTCGGATGATGGTATTTATAATACGCTGAATTTATAATGGAGGAAGTGCATAAATTAAGAATTCTTAATCCATAAGGAATCTTTAGGTATGGAACCCTAAAATACTCTCTGAAAACTCTTACATGACAGTGAAAGTTCTGTCATAATCAGTTCATCCGTTTCGGAAAGTAGCCTGGACAAATGAACAGACAGACACTAAAATTAAAAACCGCGTGTTTGGGTTTTGTTTATCGTGTAAATAACCATTTGAGTTTAAGAAAAAGCAATTACTTCGAAATCACAGACTTACACACTTCAATTTATTGCTATAGATGCAATGCATTCAGTAGAGTTGGTTGTTGGTTTATAATCGCTCTCACCCACCGGTCCGACCACAGTCTAAGAGCATTGTTCAATCACATTGTTGACATTATGACCTCATAACAAGAAGTTGAAAACTTCCTATTCGTAAATAACATTGTTAGCACACTGTGTGTTAAGACTTCAATTACCCACTAGCAAAACGCACTTAGGTGTGACACGGTCACCGTGTCACAATGATTACCTTCATCATATTTCATTTTCTTTTTCAAACTGTATTTGGCGTGTCTTCACAATGTTCCATGATAGATGTAAAAAATCTTCTAGAAGGATGTGATCGGTTAATTGGTTTGAATGTGACCAGTGTTGGCGGCACTATGGTCAACGACCACAACTGCGATGTCATTCTGCCAAAGCAAGTGTTCACAGAAGAGCCCCTCTTCCAATATTCATTGGCTGATTCGGTACGGTAATCAATTTCGGAGTCATTTTGTGTTTTACTGTTATAATTATTTGTAATGATTCTTGTTTCTTGTAATCTACTTCTTGTATTTTTTTTACTGAAGGTATTTCTATTTTTTTGTGCAGAATAAAGAAAATTTGTAATGTATTCTATCAACTTATATACAAACTATCTTCGTAGGTAGGAAATGTGGGGACTGCCTTGGAGAAAATGTCCAAATGTAATTATCATCCTTCTAAATACGAATAGGTAATTAAATTTTATTAGGTAATACGCCTATAGACAAATGGCTTTTTTAAATTGAGTGATTTTACTCGGGCATTCGTTTTCCTGTCATTTTTCGTGAACGTACAATTACATTTCTAACAAACGTCATTTTGGACGTACTTACCTATAATTTTTATTTTTAAATTATTGCAAACAATATTGAAAAACAAAAGAAAAAATAACTTTCACACATATTTTCCTCCATATTATTATGTATATACTTTAAAGTAAGGCAACCAAATGCCTACCCTACCATACTTGGTTTTGACTCTTTATTGATATTTTTTTTAAGAAAAAGTTCTACACAATAATTGTGGTCGACCCGGATGCTCCTCCGCAAGTAGATGGAGAATTTTATCTACATCTGTTAAAATCTAACATTCCAGTAAGTAGTACTTCGGTAAAGTAACTAGGTATGCAGTTTTGTTTAAATGCTTAGCCTGATACTTATATGGGTATTTTCTGTTCAGGGATTGGCCTTAAAAGCAATGGAAACCATTAAGACTATTGGAATTGATTACAGAGGTAAGTGTGATAAAAGTTTACAAGCAGAATTCAAGTTTTCAATTTTAGTCATGCGTACTCGTCGGGCGCGCATTTTAACTGCCAGTTTTGATAGAATAATTGAATATGTTTGCAGGTTATAAACCACCAACGCCACCTCGTGGCACGGGTCCACACCGCTACATAAGTCTTCTGTATGAACAAGCCGAAGGAAACAACTTCCTGCCAAACGTTCCATCGTCGAGAGCGCGCTTCCGTCTCGCGAACTGGCTTCGTGGCAAGAATATTTGTGGACCTGTCGCCTCTACGCAGTTCAGAGTACAGTTCTAGATGTCGCAACTAGTTTCGTTTTACAAATTAAGCCCGCAAAATAAAGAACACTTCCCAATATTAATATTTCATTTATAGATTTTGTTTTTTAATTAAACCATTACAGTGTATTTATTAAGTAATACATTTTACACTAAAAGTATATAAAAAATAAGAAAGAAAACTAATATTATTTAATAATTAAAATATACACAGTGTATTTTATTCATTCAAACTTGGCTTGGTGTGACTTATCCCTGAATTGGTAATTAATTACGTTTGTTTATCAATCTACCCACCAACATTAGTTTTATTCATTTTTCAGTTTGAATTGAAAGTAAATGATTACTGTTCTTCTTGCTCACATAATGTTCATCTTGATTGGTTGAGTAATCCACCGAGATACGGTTCAAGCACTTATTAATGTATATAAACTGCTGCACTGTAATTTTGGGAAATTCCCGAAATACACGCGGGCGAAACCGTAGAGCAAAGAGTATGTAGTTGTCATACAACGCATAAATACTCAAACGCATAATTGCTGTAACAATTTACGTAACTGTCATATCATATTCGGTGTTCCTACCACTGCAGCCTTTAGTTGTCCAAGCCTCCTTTGTATCTGCCCTACATGGAAGATAAAGTAACTGCGTTGCTTATTTAAGCATAAAACGAAAGTTTATCTGAAGTAAATTAAAATTATGAGTTAAACATTATAAAACACTGACAGGCTGACACTCGTTTTTACGAGGACTCCATTTTAGGCGGAGAAACGCAACGTGCATAACGAAAGATCTGACGCAATGAACAGAAAGCACTTACATTCAAAGTAATTGAAGGTACGTTCGTACACAATTAAACAACTAAAATATTGCTCGCAAGCCTGGCGCCAATGGTTAATTTCAAGACGCAGTCAAACGAACTTGAAAAATAATGCCTGCGCGATGCGTAGGCTGCGCACGCGACACTTCTCTCTCACCTTTCTGCCCACGCACCGCAACCGCGCCTAATTTATATAAACACATTATTTTCCCATCTCACACTAACTACTGGTTTTAATCAAGTAGTTTACAGACCTTAATGATGGACAGGGAAGTAAAGTAGTGTCATAGGTACTAACGTTTATATGTTGGTGCATTTTTACGCATGACATTTTTACAGCATTACCTAATACCAATGTAGGGACACAAAATAAAGCTCGTGTCACGAGTCAAGAGATCTTTCGGAATGTGGCACTTCGCCTGGGTGGTCTTTGACGTTTTATGGTTGTAATGAAATATTCGTTATTTGCGAACGTTTCCAAATTCTGTCAAATAAGGCTCGTATCTTCCTCAATGCACATTTCTTACTTGTACACTTATTTATATCACAGGTAGATATTCTCCTTTTATAATCGATTCATCTTGTATAGGTGTGTGTTGTATAGGTAAATCAGACTTCAAATGTAGAGTAATGAAGATAACATTTCATGTACCATCTCATATTGTTATCCTCAGAAGATAATGTTTTCTGTGCCGTGCCATACTGTCATCCCGTGTTGCGTTGGTTATCCTATCTCTACCTACACAGTTTTGGTGCTCACTTAGATGGATATTGATTGACTTTGATCAAAACATAAAAATCAACTCACGCGCCATAGAGTCGTCAACAAACTTGTGGAAACTGGAAAAACAAATTTTTACAGGGCGAAGCCCCAGGCAAAGTCTAGTTAAATATAAGTTACCTACCTATTGTTCAGCAATGTAAACAAAAGGATGAGTCAACTATATTCGATGAGCCCTATTCATAGTTCCCCAGAATACAAAATAATATACCTACATATCTAGTAAATTCATTATTGTTGACGAGATGATTAATACCTAACTTAACCACAGCCACTTCAATTACGTTTTCCAACAATAGTTGATAGTGAATAATAATTTCCTAAATGAACAAAGATTGTAACCTACTCGTTTTATATTTTCATATTGAGTTAGTTAATTCATGCAAATAATAATCACCTGGTAGCTATGCAATTGGCTAATATCAGCCTTGCTCTGAGGCCGAATTCTCGACGACAGACAAGAACTGTCAAATTCGTGGTATAGTGGCTAAAATGTATCTCCCCGTTGGCTAAAATTGGAACTAACTGACGTTTCCTTACATTTTCTTTTAAATTAGCCGAAGATACAAACTCCGTCAGCTGCCAGCCACCGGGTCATAAGTCTGTAGCTATCTCGTCAACGAGTTCAACGCTGAGCGTGTTTTCAGCTAACCGCACCCTGGTCAAACACCAGCTAATAATAGCAACACCTTTATATAATCAAAGAGCAATACATCTAAGTATATGTCTTTGTATAAATAACTATACCTTCACATAATCAAAATGTTTCATCAGCGTAGTAACAAAAAGTTATCTAAGCTAAAGTTTGTCAATTTAAAAGAGTTGTACGCTTAGATTAATTCAAAAAAGAAAGATACGTTACCTGCCTATCGCGCTTGATCTCAAAACCTATGACCAAGGTCACAGGTTTCGTTTAGTCGCTTACCGATGCTCATCAATGCGTGGTCTTGTTTGCACGCGAATCGACAACATAGCGGAATTCATTACGTAGGTACCATCTCTTCCTAACTTGTGTATTTCGTTATCTTTGATTCACTATTTGATCGATCTTTGGAAAACTGTTAGTCATTAAATGTGCATGATACAAGAATTGCATGTTTGTGTGTCGACGTGTTTTTGCATCGAGCTGATTTTTCTGTAACGCGATGTATGAGCGCACTACATCTACCAATTTGCTTTAATCTAAGGTTGTATGTCACGTTTTATCACAGGAAGCAGGTCTATCGTAAATTAATTGACGAAGCTCTCCAGAAATACCGAATAACGAAACCGGTTAGGCGTGTGCCTGCGCTCTAGCCGGAAATGCTCTAGACGCGCCTTGAGATGGAGATATTTTAAATATGATTACATACTAGAGAGTGTCCGCGACTTCGTTCGCATGAAATGTAGTAATTAATAACTATGTCTTTCTTTCAGTGAAATAAAAAATACAATTTTAGACCTTTTGGATCCTTCTACTGTTTGGAGGCTGAGGAGGCGTGGAGCATACTCCACCACGCTGCTTCTTTGCTTATTCACACATCTACTTACCGGCCGGCACCGGTGAGGCTTAATATTCTCAATCAATTACGATTGACACTCGCCGCGCGACCACGAGCACTTCACAAGACCAATTAATAATACCAGTGCAATAAGATTATCGTAGAACACAACATTTATCATGATTTGTATCGCCTAACTAAATTCCATACCGCTCTGTGTACATGCATTAAGATTTAGATAGGCCTCGACGGTCATCACCTAAACTTGCAGGTCTATTACGGACACTATCGACAACTCGATACGAGCTATCGCTTTCGAAAGTGTTTATGGGAATGGCGAACACCGAACGAAACCTTTTGACTTCTGTCAATTTCATAAGCTATAAACTACATTATTATCGTTTTAATATTATACGAATACATAATAAAATTGAACAGTCAATTACTCAGACGTGATTTTAATATATTTGTATCATTATAATATTAAGCAAGCAAACGTGTAGTGACGACGGCTTAAAAAAAAAAATTACACACGTCGTTTTTAAAATGATCTTGTACAATGCATCGGTTTGGTGTGTCTATTTAAAAGCAAAGGGGAATTAAACGTTTTATTCAAAACGGTATTTGATTTGAAAATACTTTTGCGCATAACTTATTTGCACCAGCTTCGATAGTCATTGACAAGAATTTAAAAGTTTACTCTTTTTATATAATTTACACCGTAGGTATTATAAAAGGCTAAAACTATTACAAAATATTGAAAAGGTGACCTCCATCTCTCTAACCAGTACTTTTGAGGCGCAAAGATAAAACAGTAGGCACGTGTCAATCAGTATTAATAACATTTCCTATCGGAATCCAGTTCGCTTGCGTGACTAATCAATGTGGACACAAATAGATTTATACCGAGAACTAAACAAACAAAAATTTCATCAAATCGATACGTGTATCAGAGAGCCGTTCGACCTTTTCACGACATAGATTCATTAGGGCCATTATTTACACTAGGTTTGAAGGCAAGCACGAATGATTATCGAAAACGCAAACGTTAGGTCATTATGTTATAGCGATTATATCCGAGTGGTTAAAACTTCGACCTCTCCTTCTCGGGGAATCCGGGGTTCAAATCCTAGATACTTTTTTAAGTATTCAGTTATGCTCAGCTTAGCTTTTCTAAGCTTTCGGATTAGAATTAGGATAAATCATAGACATACATTCTAAAGGATTTACAAATATCAGATAAAGAAGGAAATAAAGTGAAATAGATAAGAAAAAGCAGAAGAAAAATACGGATACACATAAAATATAAGAATGATTGTTGAATTAATAATATAGTCAATTATTGATATAAAATCCTTAACGGAATCGATTGTCTTTGCATGCCAGTAATGGGTGATGTGCTGACCAGGTGGACTAATGATCTAAAGAAGACATCGGGAAACTGTTGGCTTCAGACGGCACAAGACCGGACGCAGTGGCGCCGATTGGGGGAGGCCTATGGCCAGCAGTGGACTTTTAAAGGATGGAATGGGTTGATGATGATTATGAAACCTTGTCAAATAGATTTTCCGTTCAAAGTTCTACCGCATACGAATACGAAGAGTGTCCTGAACATTCAACTAGCCATTCGATAACAACCATGCTTGGCGAACGCCACGATTCACGTGTCGGGTCGCAATCGAAGCTTCACAACTGTGAAAAGCCGAAAGTTACGATTTCCTTCCGGTCGCCCACACCGCCCCCGTACGCACGCCTCCGCGCGCTCGTAATATCAGTCAGAGAATTAAATAGAAACTGTTCTATGATAGTACACAGATGGAGGCTAATTAATACTACTAGTGTTCGCCCACTGGTCCAAATTCAACCATATTATTTATTGAAAAATTAAGAATAACATATACGAAATAAATTGTACTCTTCGAACATTTAAAAAAAAAAATTAATAACACTAAATCTCGTTAATATGTCATCATCATCACAACCCATTACTGTCCCACTACTGAGCACGGGTCTCCTCTCAAGGTGAGAAGGGTTAGGCCATAG